>CAUYON010145000.1:0-34378 GCA_963573935.1 Arctocebus calabarensis
AGTTTAATCCTCACACTCTACCTGTCCTCAAACCCACAAGCTAAATACAAATTGTTTTTGTTCAGTGATAATTAAACTTATAACTTATTTTTTAAAAAGAAATCAACAGTAAACAACAACAACAACAACAAAAAAGCATTAAGTCTCCCCATGATTAGATTTGGAGCATCACAGAAAAGAGAATTACTTTAAAAAATGTTTACTTTGTATTCTCAATAGAATCAGGCATTACTCAGAGGATTTCCATCTTTTATTCTCTATCACCTGGCACAAAATATAAATTTAAATGTTTTTTGAGTGAATTAAAGAGTTTCTCTTATTAAAAATGAAAACTTTAAGATCATATGAGAATGAATATAAACAAATTAAATCCCTGGTAGAATCTGGAAGTCAATAATTGATGATGCAGAAAATAAAACAAGTAATTCAAAGGACATTCTTGAAAAGTATTTGTAAAATTAAAAAAGTAACGAAATTTAAAGTTAGAGAATATAATGGCTTATGTTTCTAAAGCATGTAAGAGATTTTAGGGTTAAAATGGAAAGAGGTGTAAAAGGCAGATTTATGAAAGGAGACTTGGAAATATTCTGGTAAGTTACTTAAATTTCAAAAGTGAATCTGTAGTGTTTACCACTGTCTATAATATAAGAAATATTTACTTATCATATATATTCTGATTTTTTCTCTGCTAGAATTTAAGCTCCCAAGAAAGACGGAATTTTTGTCTTTTGGTTTATTGCTATATGCCCACCCACAAAAACACTGTCTGATATATAGTAAATATGCAATAAATGTCTACTGACTAATGAACTGAATTTTCATTACTAAAACAACATGTATGCTAGGATTGAGTGGTGGTGGTACTGGTGAGTGGATAGGTAGTGAGCCAGGTATATTTTCAGCAAAGTAATTAAAGCCATGTTGATCTCAGATTTCTCTTCTACAACAAATAGCTTAATATAGCTTACAAAACTTTTTATGACTCCAAAATTGCATTATTAAATAAGCTGCCTTTTGTGCACAAAGAAAATGGGAACAAACCTCAAGTTTTTGCAAAATCTAAGAAATTATAGTTCATAAAAAATTGCTTCATGGACTGTATTGGATAACTTAAAATTTTTTATCAAAATTAGAGTTCAAGAAAGGAAAAAAAAAAAGACAGTTAAAAAGCCTAGTAATTTCAAAAGTCAACCAAAGTCATAGAATGACATAAATTATTTGTAAGAGGATAGCCACCATGCAGGAAAAGTGTTGAGGCTGCTTAATCTAAATGGTTTATTGAAATTTACTAAATGGAATAATGAATGTAAAACTAACCTAGAGTAGAGAATATACAGACATATATGTATATACAATAAATTACATATGATGTATAATATGTGTTTATAGATATAAATCTAGATAAATGCTAAATGGTAGGTAGGTACATGGATGCTAGGTGGATGGTGTGTGTGTGCACACCTGTGCTGGTGCATGTACGCTGGGTTATACTTTCAGAATAATTAATGGAGACTTCAGTGGGTGGAGGAGAGGAAGCATGCAGAGTGAAGTGAACGCAGCATTCTCTGAGCATAGCCGCTCTTTTGCTTCCACTGTGACAGGTGGCAGGAAACCTAGAAAAGCTCTGTCAGGCTCCAAATCCTCTATCTATTCCAAATCAACTATGGCCTTTGAGTTTCTACTCAGGGTCTCATAAGACATTTTTTTCTTTTTGCTCAGATTCCTTAAAATGGGTCTTAGTTGGATTTATGTTATAAACATTCCTTGTAATTTAGCTTTAATTTCCTTGAAAAATAAAACCTAAAATAGGACCTGTGTATAGGTGGTTTATGGAGGAGAAAGTAACTTCAAGCAGTAGGATTGAGGCAGAATAAAGAAAAGAAAATGCACTACACCTGGGCATTATTTAGGACCTCCTAGAGGACAAATGTGGGTCAGTTCCACCCAGAATTTTCTGAGCATGGAAAATAACTTTCCCAATAGTGTTACAAGGGATACACCAGGAGAATTCTTTATATATCTGCTTCTGGCCAGTAATGATTAGAAGATGTTCCTAAGGGCAATAATGCCTTGGCACCTCTTTGTGTAACTGGCTGGTTGCTCCTTCTAGCTTCTGTAAAACGAGAGGAGCGGGCGGAAAGTGAAAGATATGCAGACACTAGGTCATCATTTGACCAAGATATTGTCAGCATAAGGTGAGTGGGAGGTTCAAAGCAGCATCTGTTGCAGCCATAGTTGAAATTCAAGGTGCAGCAAAGAGGAAGTAGGACATCAGAAAGAAGGAGGCTAACATTCCTTTGACAAACCTTGTTAGACTATAAACCCATAGCCCATAATTAATGCCTTTCCATCCTCCTACCTAGACCCCCAATGACCAGAATCTCTTTTGAAATTATTGTTTTAGCTTCTTCTTACTTGGGGAAGAATGGGTGGACAAGAAAAAAATAGTGAATAAAGGCAATAAAAGTATTAAGGATAAATAAATGTGCTGTGTTCGGTTTGCATCTTTTATATTCTACAGGCACAAGGTATTAGCTCTTTTAAAAATACATAAGAATTCATATGCAAAAGCACAAAAATCCTCATTATTTTCATAATAAGGCTATGAGGGGGAACCTTCCCACTATTCAATGAAACTAGAAATTCTCACTTCCACTGTATCCCATAACTTCCATATTCTAGAGTTCATTATTGACTGGCATAAATACCATGGCAGTCATTTGCCTATTTGTTTATGCTTCCTATTTCCCCTCTTCTGTGATGTTCTGAGTATTAAAGAAGGCTAGAAGTCTGCAAGTTCTTTCTGGATCTTTTCTAATAACTAACTTCCTAAGGAGTCTACAAATATGTGGGTCACTACAATAAGTTTGGGGACAGACTGTGTTATCGTCCATTATTTCACTTCTAAGAAACATAGTTGTCAGCGTCCTTTCTGAGTCACCCATGCTCAGCTTATTGGTGTTGCTGGAAGAACTTCATTCGTTTACATCTGTGCAGTTTTTATACTTCTTGATTTTTGTATATCTCAAAACTCTTCTAATGACCCATGTAGAAGGAACTGGAGGGAGATAAGAAGACACCAGGCATGGCAAAGTTTGCTCCTTTTGGATCCAACAATGTGGCACTTACTGGGATTTACTGTCAGGAGTTGCATGACATCGGGGGAGCATGACATTGTCAGGAGTTGCATGACATTGGTGTTGATCCCAGAGTCCAGCAGAGTGGGCACAGATAACACCCTTTCTTGAGTTTCACCCTGATCTAGGCAGCAAACCTTTGTTAGATATAGAATCATCTACAACTCCATCTCCAACAGGTTCATTGCCACCAGCCCAAAGATTTTACAAGATTCTGATCTCTTCCTATCACTTCTTTTGTACCTTTGTTCCCCTGATCGAAACCTCTTTTCTTCTCCTTTTTACCATCTGCTATGGTTTAAATCTTTGCATCCCCCTAAATTCATATGTCGAAACCCAATCCCCACTGTGATAGTATTAGAAGGTGGGCCTTTGGGGGGGGGGGTCATGAGTGCTCTGCCCTTATGAATGAGATACGTGCACTTTTGAAAGAGGTCCCAGGGAGCTGTCTTCCCCCTTATACCATGTGAGGACACAGCAAGAACTTGCTATCTATGAACCAAAAGAGTGAGCCCTCAGCAGGCACCAAAACCACTGGCACACTGATGTCGGACTTCTTAGCATCTAGAATTATAAGAAATACCCAGTCTATGGCAATTTGCGATAGTCTAAATGGACTAAAATGCTATCACAACCCTTTCAACACCCAACAGAAAATTCTCTGTTGAAATTGCCGTAGTGACTTTTCCCTTTTCCTTTCCCTAAAGGGACCTTGATAAATTCCCAGTTTAAATAAAGTTGTTTTTGATTTTTTTTGCCTAAGAACTCTGTGGATAATACTTCTGAATATTTCATCATTTTCTTTTATGAAAACAAAAACCTGAAACTAACTTGACTTCTATTATTGTATGCATTCTATTAATTTTTTCTTCTTGCAGTGCCAAAGCCTGAGACTTTCCCTTTTTTTTTTTTTTATAATTTTATTGAATCATAATTCTGTACATTGGTGCAATCATAGGGCACGATTCATATACATTTAGAAATGTTTTGATCGTACTGTTAGAGATAGCCTTTATGGCATTTTCTTGATCACTATATAAAGACATTGATACTCTACATTTAATAAGTTTCCCCAGTACCCTGCTAAGACTTTCCCTTTTTAATGCCTTTTCCTTCCCCCTGTCCTCTGACAGATGTTAGGCCTGCATCTCGTGTAAAGGCTCACACTGCCTTCTGTAGCTCCACTTGCACAGACACGCCCCTCTACAATTCTTTTGCACATATAAATGCTATTTTGGCATCTGGTTGTCAAAAGAACTGAACCAACACAGTAGAGAGTAGTTCAGGTCCATTATTCCAATATGATTGGAAACTGAATTGAACATAATACATTAGCAAGCAGCAGATCAGTTATAAGACCCTTCTTTAAAATGTGTTTGAAATAACTGTTTATCAAATTTAGAAATCATTAAGAAGGGTCTTATTTCATAACTCAGTAAGTTACATTTATTTTCTAAAGGGGATATGGACAAGGTAATTATAATAATGAAGGGAATGAAAAAGAAAAAACTAAGAAGGACTTTACTAATAAAAGACTAATATACAAAATGGGAGCTGCCTTCATGAAGTAGGCCTAGGATCAATGAATATAAGCTATAGGGAGACAAATTTTAACTTACCAAAAAAAAGGTAATATATTTTAATAATTAAATAATATATTTTAGGATAAATTCCCAGAGAAAATATCCCCCTGATGGGGTATTTAAACAAGGACCTGACTACCTGGTAAGGGTGCAGCAGAAGAGCTGGGTAATTGGCTGGAGTCTCATACTTTTAAGATTGGTCCAATGTGGAAGTATTTATGTCTGTAACAACTTTAGCAAAGCAGAAGAATGCCTTCTGATAATTCTCCATTTTTATAATTTTCTCTCTCCTAAAATTATTCTTATATGCATGGTGATGTCAACAGGACATGCCTGCAAGAACGCACACTCTGTGAGTACGCCTGTTTACTGTGGCTCAGCCGGGGCATAAATTCATATCTCAGTGGAGAAGAGCATATGGAGCCCAAAGAAAAGAAGAAAATATATTGGTTTAAAAACAACTAATTAAAACTGGTGACTGGACCAGAAATATCTCACCTTTACATTAAAACATTTCAAATTAGTTTCTAATTGGTATAACAGAGAAAACTTAAAAATAATCCTATTTCTCTAGGAATTGCTTTTGATGCTGTTGATGTGAAAATGGTGGCCTAGACTCAGATGGCACAGAACGTGTTGGAGTATTCTAGATGAATTCATTAACACATTTTTAAAGTTCAGTGCACATGTCCTATGCCTTCTTGGATGTTTCTCAAGTCTACATGAAGCTAAAAGTAAGCACCTATAACTCCAAACTTGGGTTCCTCAAAAGAAGACCTAAATTAGTAAATGATTGGTATTTATTAAAAACCCGCACTCTGGTGTGATTGTGGACAAATGTTTGATAACTTATCTGAAGCACTGACATCACCTTCTGTAGTTACCTAACCTAGAAAACTTGGTTATGTTTAATTCCTTATCTTTTCACCATAATTAATCTGACTCTACTGAGTCAGTTCTGCTTCCCAAATACTTTCCAAAGCCTCTTCTGCTCTCCAGCCCCACGTTCCCAATTAGGGCTTTATTACTGTCTCCTAAACGTATGGAAATAGGCTTCTATCCGCATGTCCTGGCCCTCCACTCTCACCTCGCCAATCAACCATTCACATCCTTACCAAAATTATCTAATTATCTCCTGCTCACATTTGAAAGCCTTCAGTGGCTTCCCAGTGTCTCGTGATGAAAGTAAAGTTTCTCAAAGTCAGCCTGTAGCATGAAGGTTTCAATCATATTATTTCTCAATTCCTTCCATTTCCAGCATGTTAGGGATTTATGCCTCTCAGTAAAGGTTGACGAAGTGATGGACAATGCCTAGACAACTTTGTAGTTAAATAAACATGTGACTATGGCCATGCTGTACTTTTTCTAAGTTATTGGACTTATTTTGGTATCTGTGCTTTTATCTATTTTAATACGTACTGCACACACAAAGAAAAAATAAATCAGGTGAATTTGGAAGAATGTCCAACATTAACAAAAACTATACTGGAAATAGATTGCTTTTAATAATTGCCTCCGATTTTAAAATCCTCATGCTTTACTTTAGAAACTTTAAGAAAAATTTAGAACAATAGGCTCACCACCTGTAGCTCAGCGCCTAGGGTGACAGCCACATACACCAGAGCTGGCGGGCTCAATCCAGGCCTGCTAAACAACAATGAAAACTACAATCAAAAAAATAGCCGGGCATTGTGGCAGGTGCCTGTAGTCCCAGCTACTTGGGAGGCTGAGGCAGGAGACTCGCTTGAACCCAGGAACTGGAGGTTGCTGTGAACTGTGACACCACAGCACTCTGCCAAGGATGACATAGTGAGACTCTGTCTCAAAAAAAAAAAAATTAGATCAATAATAACAGTAAAAAATCATCAATAATCCCACCAGACAGTGATGATCAATACCAATATTTCAGGTTTTGTCTTAACAGTCCTTTACCAAAAAAATAAAATGCCAATAAATTATTTGAAATAAAAATTCTGTGGCATCTAACATTTGTTCACTTCTCTTAGCATCAGTATTATACCATATCATTAAATTTTTAGTGTGTTTTTAGTAGACATATACTTTATTGAGCCATTATCTTATTGTTGCCCATCACACATTAATTCATCCTTAACTATATCTCTATTTATTTCCTTAGTATATAATCTTAGAAATGAGACTCCTAGGTTGAAGGAAAAAAAGGATAGTTTTAATGTTCTTTGTATGCAGTGATAAAGTTTTCAAGGAAGTGAGAAAATGTGAGAAAATGTTCACCTCCCTAACATCCTGCTGCCACTGTAAATTATCTTTTATAAAGGTTATTTTACCATTTTAAAACTATGTTTAATTTTGTAAGTAAGGTAATTGAACACTTTTCTTATGGATATTGGCCCTTTGTTTCTATTGTAAATTGTCTATTGATGTACTTGGCCCATTTTTCCGTAGGCATATGAAATAACACATATTTTGCCAGCAGGTTTCAACACACATGGGAAAAAGATATATTCATGGAATGTGCCTTTGAACTTGGCATTCAAAAGAACTCAGACAGAGGTTAGTGGTGAATAAAGCAATTGCTTTTGCTTAATGACACAGGTGGGGAAAGAATTTGTAGAAAATGTTTTTCTTAAAAATAAAATGTCCACGGCTCGCAATGTGGGTATATGTACAAATCAGCTTCAAAAGTGCTTTCATGGAAGGAGCTGCTGGAAACATAGTATAAATATCTGCCCTTTGTATCACAAAATTTCTTTAAAAAGGCATATCTAATAGTTCTTTCAAGCCTAAATTTAGGAATTGATAAGAAGTAAAATATCAGAGAAGCTAGAAACTTCAGAGTCATCCTTGACTCCTAACCAATTCCTGTTCAATTTTCTTGGGTGTCAGTTCAATAGATCCTCTTGGACTCAGTCCTCTTTGCCGCCGCTTTAACCCCAGCCTTGTGACACTTCACCACGATCTTTGCAGGAGCTTCCTGGTATCTATAACGGGTCTCTATCACATCCAGTCTTTGAGTTCCATTAGAGCTCTATCTATAAAGTATCATTTTTTTCTCTCAAAAAATGATAAAAATTCATCAGAGAAAATGTGGATGATAGAAAACACAAAAAGGAAATAATATTACCCATAGTCTCTCCCTCAGACATAAACGAGACATTTCTGCATATATTTTTTTAGTTTTTCTACTTAAACAAAAGTGGAATTGTTCTCTACATGTGTATCACCTCTTTTATTCACAGAACAATGTATGTATTGCAAACACTTATGTCTTTATATATTTTTCTGCAATAGAATTTTTGGGTGGCTGCATGATGTGCCATTGTATGGACATTTAGGTCATTTCCAATGTTTTGCTATTCCAAGCAATACCACAGTAAACAGCTATGTAATTAAATTTTTTCTTTAATACCTAAAATAATTCTATATTCTTTTCTTCTATCTAAAGTTGCTGTGGATAAACATGATATCAATTTCACTCTTCTTTCCTTGTAGGTGAACTTCTTTTCTGGAAGGTAGTAGAATTTACTTTTTGTCTTTGTTATTCCCTGTATGAAGTTTTCCTTCTCTCTCTTGTTTGGTGTTCCATAGGGCCTCGTTCTAAGGCTTCTCCCTTTTCAAAAATCCTGGGATGCTTTTCTCCATTATTTCTTTAAATATTTTTCTTTTTCTTCCTGAGATTCCCTGTATCCAGATCGTGGCACTTCTACTCACCCTAATGCTCACTTTGTCTTGGTTTCTTTCTCTGGGTTCTTTTCTGCTGCCTTCTGTGAGAATTTCTCAATCTGATCTTTCATCTCACTAATTTTTTCCTCAGCTGTGTTCATCTAACTCTGTAACTCACTGTTATTATTCCTGGTCCTGTTCCTTAATTATGGAAGTATTTTTATCGTATCATTTTATATTGTTTATATATCTATTCTAAAAATTCTTTTATAGTAGGAGTATATGAGGTTGGACAATTAAGTTTTTGAACTCATCTTGGAATAAGTGCTACATACCTCATTACTGAATATCACTTCAGCCACCCTTCAAAGTTAACCTTCGCCTTGAGAAGCTATGCATTACCGGTGCCTCATTCACCCTTCAAAGCAATTTTAGAACTCGTTTTCTGGAATGGCCATCAGAGCAGTCATCATATGAGTTCTGACAATTGAGTTAATTAACTCATACTGGACAGAGTGTTTTGAAGGGTAGACTAAGGTCTGGCATCAGTTCATAGCTTTTCAAAGGGAGTACCTTGAAGGTGATTATAGTGTTATTCATCAATGAGGTATGTAGCACTTTTTCTAGAATGAATTCACAAATTTAACTATCCAACCTCGTATTGTCCAGTGTAGTGTGTTGTGTTAAGTAACCGAAAGTCACATTAGGTTCATTTTTTTGTCCATGAGTCTGTGTTTTCTTCTGAGTATCAGCTGCTCTGTCTGGGTGGAAGAGCCAAAGTACCATAGGTCCTAGCTGAGTAAGACAGGTCAAGTTTAAGAAGAAAGGGAAGACAGAGCCCAGAGCTAAGAGCTGAGCCACATTTGACCACTGCCTTTTGCTGCAAACCCACCAGGCGGCTCCTCTGGGGAAGACTTAACCAAGCAGAATTGGCAGGAGGCCGACTCCTGGAACAGTAGTCCATCCACCAGCTGTGGGGCTCAGAGGGGAGGTGTGGGTGAGTGAGTGAATGAAGAAAGCTGGCAGGTGGGAATCTGCTCACCCAATTTTTTAATTCCTTCAAATGTTTTTATTATGCTACCTTTATCCTCCCCACTAGATCCAAACAGCCATGGTCTGGATCATTCAGCAAGATGTCAGGCATTGATGATCCCCAGGTAATTACAGGAACGGTAAGAACAAAAATTAGATCTTTCATGTCTAGTTCATGTGTTCAAATCCATATCCTGTTGCGCTGTATCTCTAGTTATAGCCACTCACCCTTGGTTGTGTCCAATCACTGCCACATACCCCAAAGGCAAAAGTCCTTTGTGTTCGCCCACTGGTTTCCCACAGTTTTCTGATGCTATGTGTTCTTAGAACTTGTCACCCCCCCTTTTTTATTCTCAACATCTCCAACATTGATTTGAGTAGGGATGTCTAATAGCCCTTCTAGATTGCCATCTTGAACTAGAAATTCATTCATAATGAAATCTTTACTCATATCCATGCTTGTCTTCTCAGGATAAATCAATGGAAATAGTAATGCTGTGGCAAAGCATACCTAAACATTTAAGGCTGTTGATGTGTTTACCAGACTGCTCAGAATTATAAATGAGAAAACTTACATTGTTGGCCATCTGATGTCTTTGTGAGCATGCCATGATGAACCTGGGCATGCCAGATCCAACCACATAGGTTAGCTTATCACATGGTGAGTCCACTTCTTCCCTACTCTGTCCTTGTTTCTTGGAGTAGTGTTGCTTTTATTCTTTGCTAGACTTCGAGTCAATATAGCACATTATGTACAGCCCTCCCCAAATGTCCAAGAATTAGTCTTTTATTCTTATTGCTATTTCATAGCATTTAGTTCCTATATCTGTTATAGGATAGTGCATTTTTTTTTAAAGAAAGTCTTACTCTGTCCCCCTGGATAGAGTGCCATGGCAACATAGCTCACAGCAACCTCAAACTGCTGGACTCAAGGGATCTTCCTGCCTCCCAAGAAGCTGGTACTATAGGCACCTGCCCCATAGCCCAGCTAGATTTTCTATTTTTAGTAGAGATGGAACCTCACTTTGCTCAGGTTGGTCTTGAACCCCTGAGCTCAGGACATCCACCCATCTCTGCCTCCTAGAGTAGTGCAGTGTATCTTAATTATTTACTTTTGTGCTTATATGAGCCCCTAAACCATGAAGTTTTTTGGATAGAGATTTTATCTTAATTATCCTTTTATTGCCAGGGGCTTGTGACTGGCACTATGTTAAGTGATCCATCAATGTTGGCAGAATCAATGTATGAATTTTCAAATACACAACAGAAACTGAACTAAGTGTGCAAAAACACTTTTTAAGTACTTCCATTCAATCTTCAAAACCACTTGTGTTATTTTCTCCACTTTGTAGATGAGAAAAGTGAAGCTTTAGAGAGGTCAAGTAGCTTACCTGAAGTAGAGATGGGATTTAAATTCCTATCTAATTCCAAAGTTGAGACTTAACCACTGGGATCTTATGGCTCCTGCTGTCTCTACGTTTTAATGAATACGAGCAGAGAAAATCAGGAAGATTGTTCACTAGAGAGGCTTGTTATTTTTCTTTGTGAAGTTGCTATTTCTAACCTAATATAATCCAATATTTGAGAGGCATCGCCTTCACTATCCAGTTATTTCAGAATAAACCTGAAATGAGGATTAAATTATTTCAACTGTGAGAAATAACCTAAATACTTTCCTTTGATAATAACCTTGCTGAGACACTGTTCAAAGGATAGACCTGCAAACATTCATCTGCCTGTAATGTGACACAATCCATATCTTTGTTTAATAGTGTTATCTCAAAACACTCCTAAGCTTGCATAGTCTTTATTACTATTTCCTGGCAAAGGGATGATGAGTTAGGGAGAGAAAGGAAGTAAGGGTGGTGCTGAAAGGGAGAGAGGAAACCCCAACAAACATTGCTTGGGGTAGCAGACTAATCAAGGGATTTGTGGTAATTTGGGGTAATACCTCAAGAAATTTCAAGCATGTAATTAATAACAAATATTGTATAGCCTCAGGTTTAGACTGAGAACACATGTTGAATTACGCAATTTTGATGCCTCTAGTAGATACATATGGGTGAATGATGACTATATGATACCAAATGGCCCCACGAGGTCAAGATTTCAACTGTCTTCATCATTTATTCCCTGGCAGTCAAGCAGGCTGAGGAGGTAGAATGGATGACCCATGCCACCTGATCCACTCTGCCATGCTCTCGTTATTTCAGGCATGGAGACACAGTCCAAGGTAAATGTCACTGATATGTATTCCCCTACAACTGAGTAAAAACAAAGGCAGAGCTTATTGATTTTTAAAAATTAATTTCTTTCTGCCAGACTTCATTTAGGCCCATTGCCTACTTTCTTTGAGAACACCTGGGCAAGCAGAAATTTCCATAGCTGATTTAGAACATGAGAAAACTGTGAACAGCCAGATCTTTCTTTTCATTTAATATAAAGCAAAATAGGTCTTCATGAGGGGTACACTGATCACTCAAATTGCTCAGTGAAGACATATTGCCAGGAGAATGCCCCAGAGATACAAGGGCCATGACCACAGAGTGATGTCATTCCTTCTGAAATTGGGGATTCTTTTGTCGCAAGATTCTTTTTTTATTTTTTTTCTCTCTCTCTTTTGGACAGCAAATTTCCATTATCCACATGTGCAGCACAATTGAGCATTGTATTAAATATGTTTTTCAGGGCACTTTGGCAAAGTTAAAGTCCAGATTCCTAAATATGAGAGGTGAGGATCTCATTATCTTGAAGTTCCTTGTCAAAAAGAGGGTATAATTTCATATTAAATCCTGAAGGAATGTGCCCCAACATACTCTCTGACAATTGGAAGACTTCTGTAAGAATAAAATACTTAGAATTTGATGAAAACATTTAGTCAGAAGTGTTTTGACTTAGAAACAAAATGTTTTGCAGATCCTGAACGTTCCAGATACCAAGTGTGTCTCAACATGAAAGGCAAGTGTGAAGGGCCACTTCAGAAAGAAAATAGTTGCAATGGAGAAGTCACTACTGCGTTTCTCTTCCTCAATAAACATTGTAAAATTAACCTGGTGAGCCTTACCTTCTTGCTGATGCTTAAAAAAAGCATCTCCTTAGCAGAAGCAATAAAAACAAAATGTACCAGGGACAGATCTTGTCATGTTTGGAAATGGGAAGATGTGATTTAGGTCTGCTCATGAACAAATGACCCTGCAGATACTACAATTCTTCTGATTCCTGGGTCATGACCCTGAGAATGGAAATAAAGAGAATTATATGCAACATGATAGACGGAGCCTGATGACTTGTCCCATGCATGTAATAAGATTGAGTATTTTACTTTATTCAAATTAGGGCATTTTATTTTACTAAAGAGCTCTCTTTCTTTCATGTATGTTCTGAGACACCAACACACATAGACTCACACACAAACACATATACACCCTTTCTTCAGGAACTGAGATACTAAATGCAAAATTAAAGCTCATCTCACAATGATCTAAAGATGACCCAGGTCTTATTGCTATGCAGACACTCCTATTGCTGTACGAATGTATGGTAGACCGCAATTGTTTTGTGCTTAGAGAACAGATAAATGACATGGATTGAAATTATGGTAAATTTAAATTGATGGCCTAATTAGTATTATCTCTTTTTGTATTCATTGTAAGAAAAATTATCCAGGAGGAACTCATTTTGCATTAATGTTGATATAAAGTGTAATTCTCCAGGATTTTCATTGTAATTTGGCATTAATTAATGCATCATTATTTTAAAGTGTTAATTAAATTGTTACAGAAAGGGACATCTGCAGTGGCTCAGAAAGGAAATCACATGAACAATTAGTTTTGTATAGGTCTGCAGTGCAGTGTCTGAGATCACGCTTGTGGCAGCAGCATGAAGGCCAAGGTAGACTGCAGACAGGAAGAACCCCGTACTGTCCTGCGAGGTGCACTGTTGACAATGTGTGACCACTTCTCTTTCTTTTTTCACTGTGCTCACGTGAAGAGCAGGCAGTCCCTAGAGGGCTGGCTTTTGTTCTGTGGTTAGGACAGGATGCACATCAAAAAAACTGTAGTTCTATACTTGATTTTTCCAGGAGCTTGTTAGACGCCATTGACTATTTCCATGTCAGTAAAAAAGAATAACAGATTCCTTTTTTTTGTAATATTGTCTAAAGATTTCATAAGTAGGCAGCCAGACAAGGCTAGATGAATTTTTCTCCTGGTAATAAGCTCCATATAAAACTGTGACAAATCAGAGGTTAGATAATCTGTGGTTAATTCCTTACTCAGTGGACCATCATTGTCAAGGCATCTGGAAGTCATTGAACACTATCACTACTTAAGATATATAATTCCAAGGAATTTCCACCATGATTTCACAGACCAAGAAACTATGGCAATCAGATAGCAATGTGGGTTGGCAATTCAATGGAACTTGGAATTTGGAGGGAATATATCAAGTAGGCCCCAAACATTCTGTTATCCTGGTCCTGTAGGACACAGAAACTTGGGAAATGTCATTCTGTCAGCAGCATTATCTTACATTTGGTCCTCTGGGACCCTGTGGAAAGAGCATTCTTTGTCAAGAGCTATCAACCAAGATCCTATAGGAAGAGTATAAAAGGGTACTACAGCATCATATCACACAAACTATGAAGACCTTAAGTCTGTTACATATATATTTTTTCTGGATACCAACTTCATATTTATGTTATTAAGTATAAAATGTCTAATTTCCTTAAGTACTAAGTTTGAAAGGTGATATCGCTGACATTTCACTTTGACACTTCTTGGGGTTTTTTCCTATTTTTTTATTGTGAAGGTACATCCTCACAATGTACCTTCAAATGCATAAATTGGCTTGTGATTATCTTTCAAAAAAATTTTAAAGTAATTTTTGTGAAACCATGGATACATCAAAAATTTGTTTGATTCTCAAATATGAGTTCCATTGTGGAACCAGCTTAGCACAGTTTGGAACATCAACAAAGTGTTAGGAAAGATGTGACTAATGAATGCACAGTCCATTGATGGTCTGAGAAGTTCCTTTCTGGTGATTTGAATCTTGAAAATGAGCCACATGGGCGACCTGAGACCAAGGTGAATAATGATGAGCTGAAAGCTGTAGTGGAAGCGAATGCGTCTCAACCTTCGTGTGAATTAGCGGCAAGGTTTGACGTTGCTGTTCCAACAATATTGGACAATTTGAAACAAATAGGCAAAATAAAGAAGCTGGATGGATGGGTTCCATACAAATTAAATGAGCATCAGAAGAGAAATCATCTCAAAGCTTGGCTTTCTTTGCTGTTATGACATAAAGGTGAACCATTTCTACACCATATTGTTATGTGTGATGAAAAATGGATTCTTTTTAAAAGTCCAAGTGTTTAGCACAATGGTTGGATACAGATGAGATGCCAAAACACAGCCCCAAGCTGGATATTCATCAAAAAATCCTAATGGGGGTGGTGCCTGTGGCTCAGTGGGTAGGGCGCTGGCCCCATATACTGAGGGTGGCAGGTTCAAACCTGGCCCTGGCCAAACTGTAACAAAAAATAGCCAGGTATTGTGGTGAGTGCCTGTAGTCTCAGCTACTTGGGAGGCTAAGGCAGGAGAATCACCTAAGGCCAAGGTTGCTGTGAGCTGTGACGCCACCATGGGTACTCTACCAAGGGTTACAAAATGAGACTCTCGTTCTAAAAAAAAAAAAAAAAACACCTAATGGTGTCTGTTTGGTGGTCTAGCACTGGTGTTATCCACTACAGCTTCATGAAGCCTGGTCAATCAATTACAGCAGAGGTCTACTGCAACAAACTGGAAAACATGATGAGGATGCTTACAATTACACAATGGAGGTTGGTCAGCAGAGACAGGCCAATCCTCTTGCAAGACAATGCTCAATCACATGTCACATAAACAGTGCTGCTCAAACTATAGAAGCTGGACTTGGCAACTCCCTGCCATTCACCGTATTTATCAGACCTTGTACCAACTATCACTTCTTCCAGGTTATGGAACACTTCTTGCAAGGAAAAATATTCAATTCTCAACAAGCTGGGAGAACTGCTTCCATGATCTCATTGCCACTGGCTCTCCAGGCTTCTTTGCTGTGAAGATGGCAAAACTGTTGATGGTTTAGGTGCATACTTCAATTAATTGTACTCCTTTTTACTGAGATATAATAAACTAAGCTTTTGACTTGAAATTAGACATTTCACATTTACTGACCTAATATTAAGGTTGCAACTTTTCCTTTAATGGCCATACAAAGAGCCTCTAATTTGTTAGTTTCTGTGAAATTTTCCTCATAGATAACTTATAACAGTTAAAGCCCAAATTCCTACAATTAAGATGAAGCCAAATCTTTCCTCTCTTTACAGGAATTGGATAGATAAAACCAGAATCTGTTTTTGACAGTTGACAGTTCTCCTTAAATGAATGTGAGTTGCTTTCTTTCTTCATGAAGTTGTCAGCTCCCCACAGATTTAGGACTTTCTTGGGTTTCTTGTACAGTTGTAGACTGAGCCCAGTACCAGCCGCACTCAATAAAAAGTTGATTGATTGACTGATTGATTGATTCATATAGCTCATAGTAGCTGCTTTCCTAAGAAGAAATGGCCGTAAACCTTCTTTAGGCTCATAAGTTTCTATTGAAAAATCCTCAGGGAAAATGTTATATGACCTTAGATCAGCTGAGTACATTCTGCGCCCTGAGATTTTAATTATTTTAACATGAACCCTCATCTCTCAATCAGGATTCCTCCCTGTCTCCCAGAGATTGTTGGAGTCACATGCAGTGTACGTAGGTAAAAGACTTCTGCTTACCTCTGGTTCTGAATTCCTGATTTGACCAAAGTATTTCAGTTTCTTGATTATCATTATGTGATTTTATGAACCCTTTTAATTTAATTAGACCTGCCCACTTCCAAAAGCATTGATACAGGGATAAGAAACTTACATAAAAAGACAGCAACACAGGCCAGGCACAGTGGCTCACACCTGAACTGTAATTCTTAAGCTCAAGAGTTGAAAACCAGCCTGAGCAAGAGGGAGACTCTGCCTCCACTATAAATAGAAAAACTAGCCAGGCATTATGGTGGGCACCTGCTGTCCCAGCTACTTAGAGGCAGAGGCAAGAGGATTGTTGAAGCCCAGGAGTCTGAAGTTGCTGTGAGGTATGACTCTACAGCACTCTACCCAGGGTGACAAAGCACGACTCTGTCTCAGAACAACAATAACAATAAACAAACAAACAAACAAACAAAAACAAACAGCAAAACATTACACACTACTGTTTTTAAGGTCATGGTCAACCTTACCTGTGCAGCTCTTCTCTGCAGCCACCTTCTCCTACTCCTTTGTCACTCTCCTCTCTCTTCCTAGACTCTTCCTAGATTTCAAACTCTTACCCTCTCCTTTCTCCAATGAACATCAGCTCCAAAGTACTGTGAGTTTTGTAAAACAGCCTAGCTACATCTAGGTTTTACTTCTACTTTCAAACCATGCCTGGAGGGACCTACTCTCTGAACCAAAGTGAAGCTGTCAAGTTAATTTTGCCAAACAATAGGCCATTTAGTCTTCTTAGGATACAGAAGAAGTCGCATTCAATTGTGGTTTTAAGTAACTTCTCTTTCCTACAGTTGAGTTTGTCATCTTATAGTTTCAAAGGTTATCTTGGGCTCTTCAGAAAACTATGATTTCTTTGTTAATTCTTCAGCCAGTCACATCAGATGCCAGTTCCTTGCAGGTAAATAACATGTCTCTGGTTTCCTTTGTAGATGTTTTTAAATGCCAAGTAGACTCTTCTGTTTCAAATAGATGACAAGAAAAGCACGTCCAGCCCCAAGGTTTAAAGGATAAAAGAAGGGGGATTTGCAGAAGGCCTGGCTACCTTCCTTCCCAGCACCTTGAGAATTCTGGAATAGACACAGAACTAGCTTTAATACTTAACATAGGATACTCCATATTTCTTGCTCTAAATTTAGTGCTGTGGCATTCAGTTTAAACTACCTTGTGTCCAATAATATACTTCCTGGCCTGCCCCGAGGTCTTCAGGAAGCATTTTATCTTTGATATAATTGCTAGGGTGAATCCCTAGTTATAACATACTCTACAGCATATAAAATAATTGTTGCGACTGAACCCATCACATAAATATTAGTGATGGGAGAGATTGGTTGGAATAAATCAATGTGGGTGACATATTTAATAAACTTTGTATAAACATTGTTTGCAACAGCTATAAATAAAATTGTCTTTAGGAATTTTACATATTGCCCATCCCTGTATTCAGAGAGAGGCACGGGCATGATTTCTAGCCATGCTAAACACAAGCAATGCCTTTAAAAACCTGCCCAGATCAGAACAGGCAAGCAGAGTCAGGAAGGGTGCCTGGGGCACCAGGTGAGGTGCTGGCGAAGCTCACCCCCAACCTGAGATCTCCTCACTCACTTGCCACTGGGAACTAGGCTCAGTCTAAACAGCTCTTTGAGCCAACACACTTCTTTTTTCTTTCTTTCTTTTTTTTTGTTTTAAAGAAAAAGCCACACCATAAATAAAGCATGATTGAGATGGCATTTTACATTCACACAGATTTCAGCATAAATAAATAAAAGGGATTTTGTTCGAATTCTGTCATCCTTACATGCCATTTTAAAATTATCTTTCTCTACCAGTTCATCACATTCTACTAAGCTGAGAGTCATACTGGCTCCCTCCAGTGGCAGAATGAGCTTGGATGAAACCACAGGGGCCGCTCAACCTGCCGACTCAACATGGCATCGCTTAATTCCAAGGCTTTTTAACATATGCTACCATTCTTGGAGAGGTTTGATATAGGTCTTAATTTTAATTAACCTACCTCATATTCTCCCATCCAGGTTGATATATTTCATTGTTCCCATTGTAGGGATGACAAACGGCTGGTTGGAAGGAAGAAGAGTTACTGGGAACTCTGGGAGGTCATGATGATGTCCCATGTCAGTGCACCAGACCAGAGGGGACTGCTCAAAACACACCCTTCTACATTTTCTGACTTACTATTGTTAGATTCCAAAAGATGACAAATTGTGGAAATATTTGGGTTCTTTTTTTAAGGAGGTCAGACATATTGCAGTGTGTCTTCAGCTTCAAGCTTAATGAAATGCCACAGACGCATTTGGAAATTCAGGTATGAACTATGGGTCTTACATTGTTTGAAATTTACAACTTTCACATTTATTTTTATTAGTAATATTTTAGTCGCTCAATATAGTTCTCTGGCACTAATGGAAAAAACATGGTGTCCTCAAGCAGCCAAAATAATCTCTCTAAATTCCCACCAAGTTTAATCAAAGGGCATGCAATTTAATGGCTAAAGTTACTGCTGTATATTTCCAGCATCCTGGGTTCAAATCTCATTAAATTATGGTCTAATTAAAACACATCTGAACTATTTTTTCATTGTATAATTGTTTTTTAATTCTTAACAGCTCACATTAACCTCCAACTCAAGGGGAAAAAATGGGGAATTAAAAAAAAAAAAAAAGAATAAAACAACCAGACAGGAAAAGGAACAGTTGAATTAGAGGATGGTAGGAAGTCTTTTTTTAAAATGCAGCCTGAGAATTGGGTATGCAACACAGATGATCAGGAGGAGACTTAATTAGGGCTCAACTGCTCCGTTCATAGTTCTTGGGTCTTTATAAAAGCTAAGAGCACAGCTACATCATGTGTAATTTGCCATTATTTTCCCAGGCAGCTCTTCCTGAGATGTTATTTTTCACTTGCGTTTTTATTTTTTTCCATCTTGAGAGCGTGGTATCAGACCTTGTATATACAGCTTGCCACTTGCTTGCTGTCAGAGACAGAAGTGACAACACTTGTCACTACCAATCTCTTCATGACTGGTCTCATCTGAGCGATACACACAGCCTGATTTCCAGGTGTTTGCTGAAACTCCGAGTTATGTAACATGTCTTTGCTGTGCTCAGAATTGAAAAAGAAGCACTGAGGAGGGAATGAATGCTTAGCTTTCTAGGAACTGTGAGTGTGCATGACACTGAATTAGCCCGATTCTGGATTATCAAAGGGACGATTTGTAGACAGGCAGAGGGGGCATTGCAAAGTGAAAAAGGAGCGTGCTAGATTCAGGGGTGGTCAAGTCGCCTTCATGGGAAAGTTTTATAAACTTTTTTAAAAGCTACATGAGTACACAATTTAAGAAGCTAACCACTCCTAACAGTGCCATATATATTGAAAATAATACTAAAAGAAGAATAACTCATCCTTCTGTGTGCTCTCCAGCTCACATATTGTCCAAGAGCAACCACTTTTCAATAATTTTCACTGTGTTGACTGCTAGGCAAGAATATTGTGACTTATCAATTTTGAATAGTATTTAAGAATCTCATTTAGTGGTAGATGAAAATTCTAGCTCTTTTACACACACGTACACATTATTTCCACCACTTCTTTCTCCCTTCCCCCAATCCTTGCAATAGAGTTTTATCAATTTGAAATTAAATCTACATCTATAATCTTATTGTTGTTACGATATAAAGATATTTCCTTAATAAACCAAGTAGCTGACATTACTCACATTTATTTTCTTGTACAACTTCTTATTTTCTCAAATTCATAATTGTATCATTGCTTCCTTCCCAGTCTTCTTTTAATCTCTGATTTTTCACTTATGCTCAAAGTATCCTTTTAATACAATTTCTTACTCAATTAAATCTCTAACATATCTGTTCCTCATCCAAATTCCTAGAGTTCTGTATTTTCTGGTTTCAATATGTAATGATAACTTCTAGACTTGCTACATAGTAATTGTGTCTTGTACTTGCCTTTGAGTCATCCTGGAATTACCTTACCTTTTCTCCAATGTTAGATATTTTGTTTGTTTGTTTGCTTTTGTTTTTGTTTTAAGGCATTTGCTGGAGCACATTCTCCAGTAGCTTTTAGAGAAAAGATGAATTTAGAAATCCTTTTTCTCTTAGAACTTTAAGTTGTGCTTTCCTCTGCTGTAGCTTGCAATAGTGCAGTACAGAAGTTTAATACTATGCCTTTATCTCTAGTATTCTGAAATTTCATCATAATTCACTTTGGTGTGATCATCTGTTCAACTGTTTTTCTAGGCACATGGGAGACATTTTTATTTTGAAATTTTGTTCTTTAGTTTTAGAACACTTTTTTGTATTCTTTTTCAAATCATTTCTTCTGGTATGTCTTTCTAGAACGCCTTTTCATTACGCATTAGGCTTCATTTTGGTTCCTCCTCAACTTCTCTTTTCTTTTTGGCCTTTTCTATCTTTGCATTTTTTGTGATTATTTTTTGACTGCATCTTCTAACACTTTCATTTTGGATGCTGTATATTAATTATTTTAAAAAACACTTTATTTTTCACAGATTGTTCCAGTTTTCATAGCATTCTGTTGGTGATTCATTGGTGAACTATCTTCTCTACCTCTCCAGATATATTCATTCTTTTCATTGTCCTTATTTCTTATCAGTTCTTTTAATGGTTTGTTTGTTTACTTGTTTCTCTTTATGATACTACAAAAGCATGACCAGTTAGGTTTTCAGTGGAACCATGTGACTTTCCCTATCTGTAGGTCTACAGCAATTTAATATGGGTCCTCCAATTTCCCCTCTGCTGCCAACATCTGGAGTTGACAAAGGAGTAAAACTGGTGGGGGAGGTGGTCTCAATATTTAATATTTTGCTATTAAGTGGTCCCCTTAATCCTAATGTTTTCAGTTCCTACTCATCCCAATTTTCTTCTGTGCCTAGTAGCCCTGAGCCCTCTACAGGTGTTTTATCTTGGTGGTTTGGGTTAAAAAAATAAATTCTATTGCCATTGTTGTTTCAGGTCAGCTGTATCCCCTTGCAGCAGAACTAGTACAAAGGAGGATATTATCTATATTATCCTTCATTCAACAAAAGGGAGTGCCAGATGGCTTTTCATAGGCAACTACAGATTCATTTGTTACTCTCCCTTCCTTTCCCAGCCAACTTGAGTAGTCATCTGAGAGTGAACATAGGGGCCTTTTAAATTTTGTTTTTATATGCTGAGGATTTGGGACCAGATAGACCTGTGCGTGGCCACAAATTCACTATATACTATTAGACAACCTTTTTGGATTCCAATGAACTCATCCTTGAAGTATGATAACTTCTCTGAGACTTTCTTTCTCAATGATAACATGGAGGACACCACTGATATTTTTATTACGTATAATAATTACATGAGTTATTACATTTAAATGTGTGCCACATAAAATTGTCCTAATTCTCTTCTTTCCTGGAATATTTATAAGTCATTATATCAGGAAGGATTAATTTTAACTGTATATAAAACAAACAAACAAAAAACCCTAAAACAACCAAGGCCAAAACAAGATATAGGATGGTCAATTCTATTTATAGCAGGAACTTAGGTTCTTTCTTGCTTTCTCTTCTAACACTTAAGAAACAGAGGTGACTATAGCACTGCCATACTTTGGATTTTAGAGGATGAAATGTGTATGAAGGGCTTAGGACAGTGTTTGCACACTAAAAAGTATGGTAACTTAAAAAATAATGGAAAATTCAATGTCAGTTTAGTCATAACCAATAGTAATTACATAAGAAATCTGGAAATAAAGGATGTTTATCAGAAGGCATGTAGAATTCACCCACCTAAAGTATGATGACAAATTCTTACTCACTTACAACTGTTTAGAGAAAAAAGCAAGCAACTTGGTAATTCTGTACCTTCAGTAACAAATCCCTTGCTATTTTATTGGAGGTCATGCAACACAATTCTCCAAGGCTTGTCTTCCCACTCATGTCACAAAGTCTTCATCTACCAGCTAGATGGAGATGGTGAGAAAGACAATAATAAAAAAAAAAATGGCAATAACAACTCTGCATACACTACATGAGGACATCTGATATAAAATTTTATTCATCTGTCTACATCAGCATCTGTTAACATTGTTCCCTCATTCTTAAAAGACCCTTCATTTCTGTCTAAATTAATAATAACCTCAGTAACTCAGATCTAACTTTTGTAAGCATGTCATTGTTCGTTCAGTATCTTTCCTTTAGGGTCTGGCAGAAACATTAAATTCTTTCTAAAAATTATGATTAAAATGTTTTATTTTTCCTACTAAGTCTAATAATTTTCTGGAATGTTATAATTACTTTCTTCTAAATAGTGAAAGGATTTGCTAAAACTATCTTGGGCTACATTTTTGGGTTTTGCTCATTGTTCTAAAAATTTTTATTTCCCTAAACCTTTCCAAAACCTATGGGATCCAAATAAGTCATTAAGGTAACATGAACAAATTCTTCATTGTATTCCATGTAAATTGTAAAACTAAGATTTTCCACCTGACACAGTGAATTGTGTTGATTGACATCAAAGGGCATCTCTCCTTCACCCTATCATGACAAAGATGGTTTATTCCTTTCCAATCCCAACCAAAGGGCAGATACAAACAAACTGGGAAATCCAAGTTAGTTTCTACCATAGAGAATTCCATTTCCTCCATGAATAATGGACGGAGTGTTATCTGTTAGGTATGGAAGATTGTAGCCAGTTGGAGATCCATTTTCTTCTGAAATTATGCCCAAATGAATCATATACTAACTCTGTTTTGTTGTACTAAAATTTCCTTTGTACCTTACTGGTCATAAAAATGTATCACTGCCAAATCTATACTACTTCATCCCCTAATAAAACTGTGATTCTTAAAACACAAAATCTAAGAAAAATGCACATTGGACAGTGAGTGGGGTCAGCTAATTCATCAATCGTGAAGCACACAAAGTCCAAATGTGTCACTTTGCCAATAAGCTTGACTGTTCCATCTGGTGCCTACAACTCAATCCTCTGAACAGATGATCCATTGAATAAAGGAATCTTTTTAAATTCATGGAATACTTCAGCTCTCATCTTTCCAATGTATCATTTTATACAAGGATTTATTCTATCATTTTAGAGCAGTAAATGACTATTGTGCCAAGTCAATATTCCAGAGGATCTAGAAAAAAAAAACTGCATTCTCCTCTTGAGCATTCCATAAGGACAATGATAATTCTGTGTGTGTGTAACTGATTTACTGTGTATCCTGGATTAGCTATAAGTTTCATTGCATAGAACATTAAATACAATGTTTTTCAGTGATTTAACTTTCCATTCTTTGTGGACAATTGTTACATAATAAAGAAACAATAGACCTGTAATTAGGCAGGAGGAAAATAACTCAATTTAAACAATTACATCTTAGAAATTTAATTCTGTATTCACAAAACCTTTGCCTGAGAAACTCACAGAAGACTTTGCTCCTCTGGGTTTATTATTCACTAGGAATCTATGAAAATATAATACCAGTTACATTCCATATTGGAAATTTGTTTTGTTTCCATAGGTCTAAATTTTCTGGTGATCCATTTCTAGAGGCCAGTCAACTTTTAACAAACTCTTTGAGTTCATTTTTCTCTTCCTTGCACCACATTGGGAAACTTCTCACAAGATCTGCTGATAGTCCTGGCAGAATCTTTATGGTTAGGAGGAAGGGAAGAACTTACTCTTTAGTCCTCTGCATAAGCAGAGAAATACTAAACATTGGTCCACAAAGAACCCTGGCAGCAGGTGTAGCTTGGGTGTCATGTAAGGGAGATAGCCATGCCATCTGCATGGCGGCCAGGCTAGTCCTTTCCTGCTGCACCAATCTTTATCCAAGCGGCACTGAGCTCCTCTTGCACAGGCCAATAACAAATCTGAGTGGAGCGAATGAGCTTCTGCTGGATGGGAGGCTCCCAGTTTGGCAGTGTGGTGTCTATTACAGAGGTACTAAATGTAGGGATGGTGAAAGGAGCTGATGTGGTCAGGTAGCTTTACATACCACTGTTCAGGGCAAGGCCCTTCATGTGTCTTACTAGAGTAATAGTGTTTCTTCCCTCAAGGACCTGTCAGTCCTGGAACATATGTTCAGTAAAGATTTGCCTCTCCACGCCTTATGTGTGAAAACAACAGACTTGAGTGATGGGTTCAGTGCTCTCAGGGAGCTTACAATCTAATGCTAGTATAAGAGTGCAGACAAGAAATAATTCACAGGAACAATAAATATATGTCACTAAAAATGACCAAAATATCTGAGGTAGAGATGTTTGTCAGCTGGTGCACTGCTGTATCACCAGCATCTCACACAGTACCTGGCACATTTTAGGAGGCCTACAAATAGATACAAATTAATAAATTTATGATTTAATGATTTCACACAAAATGTGCTTTGGTCAAGAATAGTTGTTTCAAAATTGAATAAGTTTACTCTCGAAAGGTTATATCTGGTATGATTCTTATGCCATCCTTGAAATAAAGTTATAGAAATGGTAAACATATTAGTGATTGCCAGAGATTGGCAATGAAAAGGTAGGGAGGTGGCTGTAGCTACCTACCTGGTGTAGGATATTACAAGAGAGCCTGATGATGGAATTGCTCTGTTTCTTAATTACATTGAGGGTTACACAAATTTACACAGAAGATAACACTGTATCGAGCTAAGTAAACACACACCCACACCCCACCAGGGCATGTAAATCTGGTGATTGTTTGGTAGAGGTGCTCAGTGTCAATAATACTTCTACTATGGTTTTGCATAATTAAGAAACGCTGGGTGAAAGGTATATAAATGACTCTGCATTTTATTTTTTACTATCGTATGTGAAACTACAATCCCTCAAAATAAAAATTGAGACAAGTTTAACAAAGCACCTGAACTGGCATGTTGGAGAAGGATGCATGGGATGTGAGACTGACGTTCGCCTTGTAAGATGGGTAGGATTTGGCTTGGAAGAGAGGACAGTGCATGGATGAAGAGGTGAGGGGGCTGGGAAAGAGGCTTATGAGAATCCCAAGGGAATAGTCATGTGTGATGTTGACATGAACACAGCTAGCAGCATGGTTTGGTGATTTGGTTTTTAGCATCAAAAGTAAGAATTTTTGGAGTGAGGCATCCCTCATCCATTGGCCACTTCTGACACTCATCTGTATGATGGCAGCAAACTCTCTAATCTCTAAATGCAGGGCTCCTCACTTGTAGCACGTAGAGTATTATGTTTTCTTGGCAAAGATGAGAAGATTAAATGAGCCAGTGTATGTCACGGGTCTAACTCCAATTTTGGCACACAGTAGGTATTCAGCCAATATGGATTTCCTTCCCTTGCCCTTGGACATGGTCCTACAGGTAAACCAGAGATTCTTGGCTCAATCTGAAAGCAGGTCATTACACATTCTTGGCACTGTTCAGTGTTAGGGAAGCTCAGGAGGAGAGCAGTGCCAAGAGCAGAGGTCTGTCACCCATCAGCCCTAAGCCACAGCAGAAACCCAGTTTCAGCAGAGAATATGAGCAGGGGATGGGAAATGTCTGCCAGCTCTGGGCATGCCTGGTCCCACGGGAGGAGGAAGACAAAGTTCTCGGAGCAGCCTGTCACAAGCAGCAGCTGTGACTATCTCTGCCTCTACAGAGATAGTCCTCACAAGGCAGGGAAATCAAACCAGGGCGTCTTCTGGGCAGCAGCAACATGATCCACGCTGAGGCCAGGCAGAGCTTCACGCCTCATGCCCTGCACGCGGTCAGTTGGGATGGGAGCTGTGGGGGAGGCCAGCTGGCCCCATCAGGATAACTACCCTTTGCAACAGCACCAGCAGCAGTCACAAGAACAACACAGAAAACTTTTTAAATAAAATGTTTGCTCACATAGCAACAATTTTCTGAAATCTACATTGAAAATTAGTACCAATCTGGAAACAGATGAAAGATCTAAAATAATAACATTCCAAGGAGTGTTTCTCCCTCATTTTCTCTAATTTCAAAATTCAAAATGATTACCATTTTAAAGTCTTGGGGTTTGCATGCGTGTGTGTGTGTGTTTCCATATGTATGTATGTGTGTGTTTTGTCTGCAGTGGGTATTAGTGCATTTTCTGCTATTTTCCTCCAAAGAAGAAAAACAGATTGGAGAGACGGTACTCTAGGTTGACAATATATAGTTTTGCAATACAACATGTAATGATACAAGTATTTACCAACAGGCATTAGCTGTAGCAATATGAATTCCACGGCTGAGCAGCGTAAAACACATTTAAAGCCCTTCTTGCCGCACCACGTGCTTCTGAGGTAGCAGGAGCGTGTTTATTGAGATGTACAGTGAGATCCAGGGAGCTGATGGCACACAAGAAAGGGATCTAAATTGACATCTCCCAATTTCTGCTGCTTTCAGGTAATAAAACCTAATACTCTGGACTCTAAACAAAATCTCTATCAAAATGAACTGTTAGTTTGACATCCGGTCTGAAATGTCAGGCTAAGAAAATAAGTCAACACTTTTTGTTACGGTAGGAGTGGGTTTTTTTGTTGGGATGGTGTTTTGTGTTTTTGTTTTTTGTTTTTTGGTACTGTTCTGTTTGTTTTCTGTTTTTCATTGCTATTGATGCATCAGGCATCTAGTCATGAAAAACAATGTCCATATAACTGAAATGGCCTCCAGGCATTCAGTATATCTACATTGGGGTTAAACATCTGTGTGAAGATGTGACAGCACACCCTATAAAAGGTATTATTGAGTAATATAGACTTTCTGTAATAACCAAACAGTAAAGAATATAGCTTTTTAAAGGTCTCCCCATGGCTGATCTCATGACTCAAAGATAAGACACTGTGCTGTAAGCTAAGTAATAAAATCTCGTGGATACTCTGGGCTAGCTTGTGACAAATCATATCAAAGTATTATTAAAGAAAGAACTTGAGACCCCAAGACTATTATTGATTCTTGACAGAATTTCTTATAAATAAAGCGTTGCAATCAGGTCCCGGACTTGCCACGGTCCTGGTAGAATTCTTCCTATTATAGGGAGACTGCAAAATAGTAACGCTCCGTTAGTGAGAGTCGAGAGCCCACGTGCAGCCCCACAAGGATGGGTCATGGTCAAAAGAGAACCAATAAGGATACAATCTCCAAAGGCCTTTCAAGGCCCTCTCTGCTGATCCCTTTTTAAAATGGGTAGCGCTGCCTCTGAGCTTGAACGCCAAGCAGTTGGTGCCCCGACTGTGTTCTCAGAATGAGTCTGTGATCCTTCAGAGCACTAAGGACACACCTCCATTAGTGTCCATATTCTTACAGGGAAGAGGCTGATACAGTCAACTGAAATGACAGGGTGATAAATATAAAACCACTATCATCAATAAGACTGGAATGTAAAAGCACTTAGTTTCAGCCTAAGTAACTCGCAGAAAGTTTGGTTTCAAGAACCAATGCGTCATCCATCACCGCTCTACCTTCTGTTGACAAAGTAATTGTAAGATATCTAGAATGGGGGTTCAATATGAGCTGACATTTTTGAAAGGAGGAATTGTGTGCTGTACTTACTCATTAAATGTATTTTTCCTCTACTAAAGATGTTTCCTTTTTTAGTTTATGTATGAATAACTTTAACTAAAGTTCCCTTGACATGCTGACTCTGCTCTGAATAGCACCTATGTTCATTAACATAAAACCTGAAAGAAAATAATTTTAATGTAGTTTTTTTAACACTTCAAAAGCCTCTAACAAATTGATTGAGCACAATTATGCATTCTAAAGGGAATAATAAAGAGATCACAGAAGGTTGAAAAGTTCTAGTTAAAAAAAAAAGGAAAGAAAAACTTTGGAGTGAAAAAGAAAAGGAAAATAAGCAGTGAATGTGGAATTTTGATACACCTTGAATAAAAGTCAACTTTGAATTTTTAGGTGTTTCTTATTTCATTATAAATGCAGTGCCCCCAGAAAAGAATAAACAGGAACTCACCGCAGGATAAGCCTGGGAGAATTTGACAGAGTGAGGGATATTTCATTCAGATGTATGAACTTCAGAGTCAGACAAGACAGAGCCGGGTTTGAATTTTGTCACTTACTACCTGCTCAGTGATGAGCAAGTTACTGTTTTTTCTGTCTAACACTCAAGTTTTCCCATAGGTAGCTGATGTAAGGCTCAAATAGCAGGATTTTTTTTTTTTATTAAATCATAGTTGTGGTCATAAATACAATCAAGGGGTATAATGTGCTGGTTTTATATACAGGTTCAAATATTTTCATTGAACTGGTTGACATAATTTTCATGGCATTTTCTTAGTTATTATGTATAGACATTTATATTCTACATTTAGTAAGTTTCACCTGTACCCTTCTAAGATAGCAGGATTTTTAAAAAGCACTTGACATACTGTTTTGTACACAAAACATTTAACAATTTTGTCCTCCCAATCCACGTTCCAAGCAAATCATCAGAGGATCAGTTCTCCTTTTCTTAAATCTTACATATTTTTTTGTTTTGTTTTGTTTTGTTTTTTGGAAGAACTAATTGTCCTCATTAGAGCTCCAGGGTAGGAATAAGAGAAAAATCTCCTGAGGTGGGTACATCAGCTCAGGCTTCCATTTCTACCCCTGTTTATTGGCAATTGGAGAATTTCTGGAATTTCTTTGTTCCATATATTTCTCTCCTCTTACTGTTTTTTGCAAAGTCTAGCTAAATCCTACCTCCTCCTAAGGAGCCATTTTGGATTCTTCCGGTTAGATTCCCAGTTCTCTAATGGCACGTTGCTGGAGTTCATTTTCACCAAGCTGTGGAGGGCCAGCGCTGTGTCTTGTCCTCACAGTACCTGGCCTTGGCCTTTGCTAACGGTGAATGCTCAAGAAACATACATCGTATGTCTTTTGGTTTGCTGATTTATAAAACCAGGCTAAGGGTAAAGCTGTAGAAATTAAATAAAATCCCAAAGCAGCTAACCTATGCCCCTAGCCTAGCCTTTTTTGCATTTTGCAAATGTAGTCATTGTGACCACTGTATAGAGTCACTGAAATTTGGGCAGTCGATCAAAGTCATTTACCGAGCCCCAAAGTGTCGTTTTTAAGGGATATGCAAGAGAAATAAAAAGCTGTACACCAACCTTCGAGAAACTTACTATCTCACTAAGAAAATATACATGAGGGGGATGTTAAAAACACACCACCACCATATGTAGGTTATAAATCTCAGGCCGCCAGGCAATAAACCTCAGCGGATATGTTCCCTATCGCCCCGAGCCATTGTATGTAAGTTACAGCACTGAGAGTGTATCAGTAAAACTATATTGGACCTGTTGCTCTGCATGAGGCTAGATTTATATTTAGCACAAAAGTCCAGGCAACAAGGACAAATCTCCTCTCTTTGTTTCAAATAGCAGCCCTTCCTAGTGGTTAAAGACATAAGCATTAGAGACATTTTTGCCTCAGCCAGCATCTCAGTTCTCTACTTAGCCTTGGACAAGTCACTTCATTTATTTATTCTTCATTTATCACCTTTCCCATCTGAAAAAATGGCAATATAAATAGATGCACCTTCATTCGGGAAGACAGAGTATTAAATTGGTAAATTCAAGTCAAAAACTTATAATAGTACTTGGCACAAAGTAAGCACTGACTAAGCACTATTTATCCTTAATTGTTTCTTTGAAGCAGCACATTTTGGCAAGAACACCATTCACTAAGGCTCTTGACTCCATGGCAAAATTTATCCTCCTGAATTGAAGAGCTTACCTTATGCCTTCTTGCTGTTTGGATTTTTCCTTTACTCTCAATTACATTGGCTAATGATGAAAGTTGCTAGGAAATAAGGGAGAACAAGGAAGAAGGAGCTAAGCATTGTATCTCAGGTGGCCCTTACTTAGAAATGTCTTGGGAAGTGTTAACTGGAGAGATGGAGAGGGGGGTGTATCCTAAGGTTGTCAATCATTCAGTGGAGAAGACGGGCAGAACGGGAACTGCAGACCTCGGGCATGCTTTGCCCTTGTAATTAAAACAATCTCCCTCTGCTTCACATGCACACCTACATACTTCTCAAAACCTTTCACTGTAGCTTTTATTATCTCTGTTTTAGAATTTAGAAAATGGATGCTCTGGAAATTCAAGTGACTGGTCCAAGGTGAGACAAACAGCATATGTTGAGTTCATATGGAATCTATCTAACTTCAAACTCTTGAGTCTTTCAAAGACAACCTCCTCTCTATGAAATAGTTCTCAAAGTAGGAGGAAAAATCGCCTTGCTGGGAATCTAATTTAGGGCCTACCTTTCACCCTGTACATAGGTTACAACCACCAGTAAATTTCTCCTGAAATCCAGAGAACATCAGGCTCAAAACAATTCAGTTGATATATCATTTGCACGACGTAGAGAACATTTGATTCTTCACCTTGAAACTTTCTCTGCCCCAGTGCAAAATTTAAAAGACAAAAAGAAAATATTCTTTAACTGGTGAGATGCTCTGTTGCCTGCCTTCTACAGCAGCACTTGGGTCCCCAGAGCACCTGAACCCATTTATTTTCCATCTGTTTCTTTCCTTCCTAAAGCAATTTTATTGCACCCCAGAAGGCTTTGCTTCTCTCAATTAGAGAAGGGAGAAGCACTCAAAGACATACAGGATGCGCCAGAGACTGTGCAGGTAGGCAAGGAAGATAAACAGGTTGGGGAGCCCAGGAACGCAACCATCTGATCCTGTGGTACTTAGGAATTGGCTAACTGTTGGCTGCAAGATTACAATTCAAGGAGATATGTACGTAGCAGTCTGTTTTATAGGGAAGAAGCTGGTTTTGCCATAGAGTGGGTGGAGCTCGGGGTGCTGCTAAGAAACAGTGGTGAGAAAGGCACACAAATTGATGAGAAGGAAGATTTTTCATACACCCTGTTAAAATTTAAAGAAGGATTTGGAATGCTGCACAACTGCAGAGGGCTTGGAGGGCTTGACACATCACTTTTCTCCCTGTGATAGGGCCTTAGGTTTGTTCTTCTGAACAAGAACATCTAAAGCCGTGTTCTTGTTCTGTGTGTGGTAGATACTAGCTGCTTCTGTGAAAGGTGCCACTATGAAACTTTGAAAGCATTTCCTTCCCCCTCTTTCTCCCAGGGGGAGGTTGGGTGGAGGGAAAGTAATTGGTGGGTCCACACCTACGGTGCATCTTAGAAGGGTATAGGTGAAGGTGACACTTACTAAATGTAGAATATAAATGCCTGAACACAATAACTAAGAAGATGCCATGAAAGCTATGGTAACCAATTGGATGAATATATTTCAAATTGTATATAAAACCAGTACATTGTACCCCATGATTGCATTAATATACACAGGTCTGATTCAATAAAAAAAAAAGAAAGAAAGAAAAGAAAAGAAAGCACTTCCTTAGAGACATGCCAGCTGTAATGGCTCCTGTTTGGATGCAGTTAGTACTGGCCTGGGAAACTGGGAGAGTATGGAATCAGCAGGGGTGGGGAGCTGTAGCACAGGGCAAAGGGCCTCATTCATAGCTCTTCAGATATCTGGAAACAGCGCTCTCTCATGGACTTCTCCTGTTCCAAATTGTTATAACAGCCAATTATTCCACCTATTAGGTTTTAATGTGGCACCAATAAGTCAAAACCAGTTTAACAACTAAGAATTATAGTTGGTATAAAATGCTTGAATTTGGGCTAATAACATATACTAAGCTGTAGACAGATGAGATTTAAAATGACTAAGGTAAGAAATTGGGTTCATAATGGACACGTTAATAGACCACTAAACTGACTTTAAAGGCTCTGGCAGGCAGAGTTGAGACACCAAATATATAACAACTCCATCCATCTTGAGCCTCTTCATCACGTCACCTAATAGAATTTCGAACACTATTAGCACACTGATAAATGGTTATTATACATTACGCATGCATGCTGCCTTTGGAACTAAAAGACAAGAATGGGCATCAGGCGTTTGTTGTACTGGTCATCTTTCTTTATCCCTGAAGCTCAAATACTGAGTTTTACACTTCCAGATTGTTTCAAGACCTGTGAACCCTTCTAATTCCAGAAAAAAAAAAAATTCTTTTTGTGGCCACATTTCCAACTAGCTTACTTCCGAGAAAAACTTGAGAGAAATCCATCCAGGTGGCTTCACTGGGACTGAGTTTACCAGTTAGGGCCCAGCCCTAATCTCCACTGCCACATCTGGCAGGCCAGGACCATTCATTTACTCACCACAATTTTTTTTGAACAACTACTTTAAACCAAGTATTGTTTTAGTCACTGCAAATATGGTAATGAATGAAATATACACGATTTGTGTGCTTGTGGGTCTTGAGATTTTGTAAAGGGAAGCCATTAAATAAATAGGCCAAAATAGTTAGTTATGATTGCCATGTAGGACCTATGGAAGAGCTAGGGATCCCAAGAATATTTCTCTGAGGAATGATAGTTAATCAGAAAGCCAATTTATAAATAAGATTTAGTCAACTAAAGAATTGAAGAAAAGAATAGTAAAAGTGTCTGAAGCAGAGAAGACATTTTATACTCACCAAAAGAAAGGAGCATGACTAATAGAGGACACTTCATGAAAAATATGGTAAGGATTTAGAATTTTGTTCTAAGAGCAATAGGAGGCCACTGAAAAGATTTAAGCAAGAGAGCCATGTGGTTAAATTTGAGTTTTTTAAAACGCGAGTATTACTGCTATGTGGAAAATAGATTAAAGAGATCAAGAGAGGCAGCTAGAAGTGTAATTAGGAAGCGATTCCAATAATCCATGTGCGAGATGATCAAGGCTGAGTCAGGATCAAGATGCTGACAGTGGAAATAAAGAGTACTAGAAGGATTCAAGATCCATTTTGAACTTTGAAAATAGGATCAATAAGTCCTGTGATGGATAGGCTAGAGGGATGGAGAGAGAGGCAGGTGTCAAGGGCGACTTCCAGAGTTCTGGAGTGAGAAACTAGATGGATAGAAGTTGTTTAGCCACCTGAGCTCACAACAGAGGTATAAATCCATAAGGAAATTCTATTAAAAGTACATCAATCCCTTGTCTATTCCAATAGCTTAATTTCCTGGAAGCCACATTGATGTAAAACTTAGTCAAGTAAGAGATAGCACTTCCATGGGAGCCAAAATAGATATCACAAAATCCATGAGATAAACTTGTGGGCTTAAATATAGAAAAGCCCTGTAAACTCTCAATCAAAACCACCTACTTATTCTTCCTTTAAACAGAATGTATTGGACTTTCTCATATAGCACTTATGTGGCCATAAAAATAATGACATAAAGCAGTATACAGAAAAAAAACAAAACAATAAATGATCCCACAGTTTAGGCAGAAACAGCCACAAGAAGATGAAAACTAAATGAGAGATTGAACAAACATATATGCAAAAGGTAGCTTTCCTGCTTTTGATCATATTGGCCCAAGAAAAATATACGTCTCAATTTTTCTATATGACTTGATTCATTAAAATAGTTTCTGTCATTCCTTTTATTTCCCCCTTTGTTTTATTTTGTTTTTTGTCCTTTCTAGCACCCCCCCCATCCTTATCATCACTTTGCACTCATATTCCTTGGCACTTACAAAATTAGACTCCCAGTAATTATAATTGGATCTGTGAGAAAAGGCACAGTGAAGGTTGGGGAGAGTTTCTCAAAAGTCAGCAAACACACAAAGAGTGACTCTTAAGAACCCTTCTAAATACTTGACCATGATCTCCCTAAAAACATACAGAGACTCTTATTTGTCTTTGTATCCCCAGATCTTAATAAAATAACAGGGGAAATTGTTTTAAAATTTGAGTGGATTGATATAAAGGTAATACTGAATCCTTGGGAATGGGAGATGGCATCTACTCGACAAGGGCATTTATAAAGGAAATCAGTGGAAGGGCAACTTACATTAAAGTGACAAGGAAAGGTTTTAGATTAGATATTAAAAAACTTTTCTAGGCTCGGCGCCTGTGGCTCAGTGGGCTAAGGCGCCAGCCATGTAAACCTGAGCTGGCGGGTTCGAATCCAGCCTGGGCCCGCCAAACAACAATGATGGCTGCAACCCAAACAAAAATAGCCGGGCGTTGTGGTGGGCACCTGTAGTCCCAGCTACTTGGGAGGCAGAGGCAGAAGACTCGCTTGAGCCCAGGAATTGGAGGTTGCTGTGAGCTGTAATGCCAC
>CAUYON010145003.1:0-22267 GCA_963573935.1 Arctocebus calabarensis
AAATTGTGGTACATGTATACCATGGAATATTATGCAGTCTTAAAGAAAGATGGAGACTTTACCTCTTTCATGTTTACATGGATGGAGCTGGAACATATTCTTCTTAGCAAAATATCTCAAGAATGGAAGAAAAAGTATCCATTGTACTCAGCCCTATACTATGAAGCTAATTTATAGCTTTCATATGAAGGCTATAACCCAATTAAAGCACAAGAATATGGGGAAAGGGGCAAGAGAGGGGAGGGGAGGGAGAAGGATGGGTGAAGGGAGAGTAATAGGTGGGATCACATCTACAGTGCATCTTAGAAGAGTACAGATGAACCTTACTAAATCCAGAATACAAATGTCTTCATACAATAACTAGGAAAGTGCTATGAAGGCTATGTTAAACAGTTTGATGAAAATGTTTCAGATTGTATACGCTGCCAGCACATTGTACCCCATGACTGCACTAATGTACACAGCTATGATTTAATAAAAAGAAAGATGAAAATCATTATAATTAAGAGAATCTTAAAAAGTGTTCAAATAATGCACAAGAGGGCAAGAGAAGAGAAATAGAAGAATGAGAAACATAGGAAACAAACAGCAAATAATAAAATGTCAGGTTTTAGACCTCACAGATCAATAATTACCTTAAATGTAAATGGTCTTTACATACTCATTAAAAGCCAGAAAATGGTACAGAATGAAAGAAAACAAAACCCAGCTCACTTCAAATTCAAAGATTTAAGTTGGCTGAAAGGAAAAAAAAAAACAGAAAAACACATACCACACAAACATCAATTTAAAAGAAGACAAAACAGATATATTAGTATCATGTAAAGCAAACTTCAGAAGAAAGAAAACTGTCAGAGACAAAAATAATTATAAAGATGCATAACAATAAAAAGATCAATCTACCAAGAAGACATAATCCTACATGTGTGTGAACCCAACAGTGCCTCAAAATTCACAAACAAAAAAACTAGAAGAGCTCAAAGAAGAGACACCTCCACAATTACATTATATTTGGGGACTTTATCCACCTTTTGTAACCAACAGAACTACTAGACAGAAAATCAGCAAAGACATAAAAGAACACGGCCATGTGACATGATCTAATTTATAAAAATAGAATACTCCATCCAACACCACATAATATATATTTTTCTCAAGTAATCATGAAACCGTATCCTGGCCCATACAACAAACCTCAACAAGTTTAAAAGAAATGATATCACACAAAGTATGTTTTCTAACCACAATGGAATCAAATTAAGTAATTTCTAAACACTTGGTAATTAAGCAAAAACACTTTAAAATAATCTATGGGTCAAAGATGTCTCAAAGAAAATTTTCACAAACAACTGAATGAAAATACAGTAGGATGCAGCTGAAACAGTACAAAAGGAAACATTAAGAATGAAATTCAATGTACAAAAAGAGTCCTACACCATAACCTAGTAGGATTTATTCCAGGCATGCAAGGTTAATTCAATATTTGAAAATTATTAACTATAATCTACTATGTTAAAAGGTTAAAGAAAAATCTTAGTATCAATGCAGAAAATGAATTTGACAAAATCCGACAATCGTTTATGATAAAAACATTCAGCTAGTTAGGAATAGACAGGAAATATCTCAACCTGATAAAGAGCATCTATTAAAAAAACCTACAACTAACATCATCTGTAATGGCAAATTGTTGAATATTTTTCTCCCAAAATCAGGAACAAAGCAAGGAGGTCCACTCTCGCCATTCTTTACCAACCAAGTTCTAGACGTGCTAGCGTTTAATAAGACAAATAAAAGAAATAAAAAAGGTGTACAGATTGAAAAGTAAGAGATAAAACCAGCCTGATTTGTAAAAGACATGACTGTCTAAGTAGACAATGCCAAGGTGACTTGAGCAAGGCCAAAGAATACAAGATAAACACACAAAAAAACAATGAACATATTGAAAACAAATTTTAAAACACAGTACCATTTATAATCACTCAAGGAGTTCACTCAAATACTTAAGCATAAACTTAAAGCATGCATATAATGTGTATGCTTAGAAACACAAAATGCTGAGAAAAAAAATCAAAGACCTAAAAACGGGAGAGATAAAAAACTGTGTTTACTGATTGAAAGACTCAACATAGTCTTATCCCCAAATTAACTTACAGGTTTAATGAAACAGCTATCAAAATCCCAACAAGGTGTTTTGTAGACATAGACAAGCTTACTCTAAAAGCTTATTCATTTTTAGAATAGCTAAAAGTGACCGAGAAAGAATGAAATGGGGAGGAATCGCCCTACCTGATGCTAAGACCTACTATATCTACTACAATGATAAGTCAATGTGAATTTGGCACAAAGATGCATAGATCAAGGGAAGAGACTAAAAAACAAGAACAGACCCACACGAATATGCCCCAGTAATTTCTGACAAAAAATGCAAAAGCAATGTGATAGAATGGAATGCAGGAAAGGGGGCCTTTTCAACAAATGATGGTGGAGCAAATGAATATCCATAGGGAAAAAAATAAACCTCAACTAAATCTCCCACCTTATACAAAAATTAATTCAAAATGGATCACAGGCTTAAATGTAAAATGTAAATCTAAAACTATAAAATGTTAGAAAAACACACAGTAGGAAATTTTCAGCTGCAGTTCTTAACCTGTGGGTTGAAACCCCTTTGGGGGTCGAATGACCCTTCCCCCTTTCACAGTAGTCACCTAAAACCATCAGAAAACGCGTATTTCCAATGGTCTTAGGAACCGAGACACCATTCCTCATGTGTGGGGGTCACCACAACATGAAAAACATGAGAAACTGTAATAAAGGGTCGCAGCATTAGGAAGGTTGAGAACCACTGATTTTCAGTGTAAAAGGCAAGATACTTAGGGCAACAAAACTGACCTGTATTTTGACTGCAGCAGTGTCAATATGGAAGTTGTGGTATACTATAGTTTTGTAAAACGTTACCATTGAAAGAAACTGGTACCCAGGATGTCTCTGTGTTATTTCTTACAAGTGCATGGAAATCTATAATTATCTCAAAATAAAAAGGTTATTTTTTTTTAAGTTTTTACAGGGTTACCTTGTCTTATACATAAGACTTCATTCATTAGTATTTCCCTTCCAGCATGTCACAACATTTTAGCAATAAATATTTCCCTCTACAGAGATAACAGATCACCTATACTTTATTCAAATCACACTCTGCCTTCTGACAACATACTCTAACAATCCAGGTACTAGCTATTTCATTAAAATGCAGAAGGACAGCTGATGAATGTGATTACTTGAAATTTAGGATAAAAATTTAACAATTAACTAGCTGTGAACCTTTAAATGGAGGACAAGGAATAACCTCTTGCAGAATACAATATAAAGGATTACAGGGTTTTGTGCAAGTAATTAGATTTTAAACAAAAATCCATTATATTTCACTATTACAATAATAAACACCCGCCATGGACCTTCCCAGCATCCCTGACCAAGGTATGAATCCCTGCCTCTTGTGAAGTCCCCATATCCTTCAGCTTCTCTCTCCAACTACATTTCAAACCACTGGCACTTCAACCACATGCAGCGTCTTGTACTCAAAACATACTAAGTTTCTCTAACCTCGAGGGCTGGGCACCTAGGGCTTCTTTAGCCCAGAAGGTTCTCTCCCTGGGTCTTTGCCTAGCCACTCCTTCCTGATTAAACTTCACCTCCCCAGGGGCCTCCCCTGGTCATGCTTTCTTGGTTTCCTTCTTAAGTAGCCGCCTACCCGCTGCAAGCTGTTTTTCATCTCAGCATCCTATTTATTTCCATCATCATCTAAAGAATAAACACTGTATATGTCTTATGTTCTGCTTATAGTTAGCATCTCTTTACCTGACACATCGAATTCAATAAATTACAGGTCAATCTCACTCAAGAGCATTGATATAAAAACACTAAATAAAATCTTAGAAAACAGAAATGTATAAAGAGAATAACATGAGCAAATTTACATTAGAAAATCAATTAGTGTAATTTTTCACACTAGCAGATTTGAGGGGGAAAAAATATGACCACATCAGTGAAGAAAAAGTATTTGATAAAAAATGCCCATACAGGATTAAAAATTAGCAAAGTAAGGGTCAACAAAGTGGCTCATGCCTGTAATCCTAGCACCATGGGAGGCTGAGGCAGGAGTATTTATTGCTTAAGCTCATGAGCTCAGGATCAGCCTGAGCAAGAGGGAGACCCTGTCTCTACTAAAAATTAGCAAAGACTACAAAGGCACTTCCTTAACCTGATGAAAATATTTTAAAAATTGCATAATAAACATAATTCCCAATGACAAAACATCAGAAGTCCTTTTTAAAAACACCACAAAGATTACCAGCATCACCTCCTATTTACTGGATGTCTGAGGCTGGAGCAATCAGACAAGGAAAAGAAATAAAAGACATAAAGAGAAAAAAGGATGAGAATTGTAATTATTCTCAGATGTTATGACTGTATAGTAAACCAAAACTAAACCATAAACAAATCATCAGAAATAATAAACAAGACTGGCGTGGGTGAAAAGCATTAAGAGCAATGTATAAACATCAATTACACACAAAAAGACGACGTATGATTCCACTCTTACAAGGTATCTAAAATACGAGACAGAAAACTAGAATGTGGTTTACCAGGGGATGGAGCAAGGGGAAAAGAGTTGTTTAACAGGTATAGAGTTACAGATTTACAAGATGAAAACCTGGAGATCTGTTCCACAACAACATGAATACACTTAACACTCCTGAACTATACACTTAAGAATGGTTACAATGGTAAATTTTATGTTATGTGGGATTTTTTACCAGAATAAAAAAATTACATTTCTATAATAGCAAGCTTTAGGGGGGAAAAGTAATTGTAAATAGCACAAAAAAAATCATAATGTACCTAGGAATATATCTAACAAAAGTCTGAGACCTATATGAAGAAAAAAAATTTTTTTTTTTGAGACACAGCCTCAAGCTGTCACCCTCAATAGAGTGCTGTGGCATCACAGCTTACAGCAACCTCCACTTCCTGGGCTCAAGCGAGTTTCCTGCCTCCACCTTCCAAGTAGCGGGGACTACAGGCACCCACCACAACACCCGGCCATTTTTTTTTTTTTTTTTTGGTTGCAGCCGTCATTGTTGTTTGGCGGGCCGGGCTGGATTCGAACCCTCCAGCTCAGGTGTACGTGGCTGGCGCCTTAGCCGGTTGAGCCACAGGCGCCAAGCCTATTTTTTTTTTTTTTTTTGAGACAGAGCCTCAAGCTGTCACCCTGAAGAGAGTGCCGTGGTATCAATCTCACAGCAACCTCCAACTCCTGGGCTCAAGCGAGTCTCTTGCCTCCGCCTCCCAAGTAGCTGCGACTACAGGCACCCGCCACAAGGCCTGGCCATTTTTTGGTTGCAGCCGTCATTTTTGTTTGGCGGGCCTGGGCTGGATTCAAACCGGCCAGCTCAGGTGTATGTGGCTGGGGCCTTAGCCCATTGAGCCACAGGCGCTGAGCCCGGAAAAATTATTTTTAAACTTTATTGAAAAATATTAAAAACCTAGACAAATGGCATTATACACCAAGTTCTAGGATAGACGATTCATATGGCGAAGATGTCAATTCTGTCCTAAAAATCCTTAAGTTCAATGCAATTCCAATCAAAAACCCAACAGAATTTTTCACAGACCTTGACACAGTAATTCCAAAATTTATATGCAAGAACCAAAACACATCTGCAATGTGGGGGTTGGGGGTGGGGGGGTCTAATGGAATGATTTGTCTTACCAGATAGCAATCTCAGCAATAAGTTAGACTGTGGAACTGGCACAAGACAAAGTGATCACCAAAAAAGGGCCTCCAGAAACAGAGCCAGGCAGACAGAATATACATGACAAAAGTGGCAATGATTTTATCAGCTACAATGGATTCATGACCTAGGACTGTGACACCAGCACCACCCCATGTTAAAATGACTTAGAGAAATGTGAACTGCTTTGTATTTATCGAGTTACGTACAAAAAAAAAAAAAATCAACTACAACAGAAACACGACCTAAAATATTCTTTTTTTTTGAGACAGAGTCTCAAGCTGTCACCCTCAATAGAGTGCTGTGGCATCAAGCTCATAGCAACCTCCAACGCCTGGGCTCAAGCGAGTCTCCTGCCTCTGCCTCCCAAGTAGCTGGAACTACAGGCACCCGTCACAACGCCCAGCCATTTTTTGGTTGCAGTCATCATTGTTGTTTGGCAGGCCTGGGCTGGATTCGAACCCACTAGCTCAGGTATATGTGGCTGGCGCCTTAGCTGCTTGAGCCACAGCCGCCGATCCCTAAAATACTCTTTTTAAAAAATTGTAAGTAGAGGCTTGGCGCCTGTGGCTCAACGGGCTCAGGCGCCAGCCACATACACCTGAGCTGGCAGGTTCGAATCCAGCCGGGCCCGCCAAGCAACAATGATGGCTGCAACCAAAAAAAAAAAAAAAAAAAGTGGCCAGGCGTTGTGTCGGGCGCCTGTAGTCCCAGCTACTTGGGAGGCAGAAGCAGGAGACTCGCTTGAGCCCAGAAATTGGAAGTTGCTGTGAGCTGTGGATGCCACAGCACTCTATCCAGGGTGACAGCTTGAGGCTCTGTCTCAAAAAAAAAAAAAAAAAAAAAAAAATTATAAGTAGAAACCTGACTTACAATTTTTTTTTTTAAATCTTAAAAACTTTTAGCAATGTTTTCCATTCATTTTTGTAAAAATTGACAAGCCGAACCCATCTTAAGATCATGTGATTCATTGAAAAAGCACTGGACTAGGTCAAGAAACAAGTGTTTCCTCATTTGTACCATGAAAGAGTTGGGTTAAAGCTCTGGTTCTTGAATGGGTTATCATGGTACACTGATGTTTCAAAATCTACTGTCAAGCGTATCACACAAAGTAGCAGCAGAGAAGTCTGAGAGAGTTGCACTTTCTTCATCAAAGAATATTCCAGATTCTCCCCCAGGAGTGAGTGAGCCCTTGCTAGTTAGTGTCACAAATGTCTATGCAAGTGCCCCTCACATGAATACCATGTGAAGGTCAGAAGAAAAAGGTTTGAAAGTCGCTAAAGAAGAAAAATTGCCTCTTTTGATCTAACCTTCTGATTTTTAGTCTGAAATAATGGAGGTACTATGGAGACATGCTCTGAAAGTATGTATATTAAGTGCATACTGAAATGCCTTTGTGACATTTCTATGTAATTCAGTCAATACTGACCTGAGTGAAAAAGGTGCCACACCCACCTGCACCCAGAATGGGGATGAAAAACAGGGAGGGCTGGTGGAAAGGAAACAACTGGCACAACCTGGGGAAAGCAGAGAAGGGAGAATAGAGCAGGCCTTCTTTTCTTAGTACCTACTATATGCCAGGAGCTTTATGCCCATTGAGTCATTTAAGTCCCACCAAAAGCCCTGTGTAGAGGCAATATTATCATTTGGACACTCCAGTGTCCAAGAGCTGAAATAACTTATATAAGGTCTTTCCATTACTGAGTAGAAGGCTTGAATTCATACATGGTTACAAAGCCATAGCCTTTGTCCTGCACTATGCTGAGCTGACAAATCAGCCTAAAGCATGAGATGCCACTTTCAGCACACAAATAATGGAAAATCTTTGTTTTTCTTATATGTGTATAGACAGATACCACAGCAAATAGCCAGCTTTCATAAAATGCACTAGGGAATGAGGACAGGATTCACTAATAATGGCAAGGCCAAGTTTCTCTCACAGGCCTATTTAGAAGTTACTTATAATGCTCCACCATCAGAGCCAGTTACAGCAAGAACAAGAGACTGTGGGATTAGGATGAGGTGGATGGGAGATTTGGAAAAACTGGAGAAGTCCATTTCTAGATCCCAGGATAAAGAGGAAGGCCAACAGCTTTTCAATTTACCATCATGTGCCAGGTCTCATCCTGTCTTTAGTGACCTGTGGCAGGACAGGCAACTGCAGAACACTAAGAAGGTTAAGCAACTTCACATCAGTGAGTAATTTCCTAACCAGTGTGACATTTGGTCTACAGTCAACCTTTATGAGTTCAAATCTTCCTGAGTGACTTTAAGTAAATCACTTATTCTGAGTCTCTGTTTCTTCATCTGTAAAGTAATAACATGCTCAATCTTTTCTGTTTGCCCTTCCAAGTCCACTCACCTCCTCCCTCCTTCCCTCTCCAGTGGTCCCCCCAGTATAAACCACATTTATTAGTTTCCTGGCTCTTGGGCTACCAAGTGAGTTTGCCCAACAGGAGCCACCAGAAGCGAGGAGGAAGGAAAAGAGGGCAATTAGGTTATTTCTTCTCACCCCACAATCCTTTACCAGACATTGGGGCTGGAAACCCTTGAACACAGTTCCAAGCAGCTCTCAGGTGCTCTCTCCACACAACTACCCAAGTAATCAAGCACTCTTTCCATCCTTTTAGGTTTAACGATGGACCCAAGGTTCTGCTGTTAACTAGCATACTAAACCTTAACTTCTGATTTCCCTGCTCACACTTTTATAAACATGGTTGTCCTTTCACTGACCTTTTCTTAAATCGTCCTAGTTTTAATGTGCTACCTATTTCCTGTTGGTACCTTGGATTAAACAGGACATATCACTACTTCATAAAGTTAGACTGAAGCTCACATTATGCACGTCTCAGTGCCAGGTACTAGTCTGTTAATTACTGTTATGACAATTATATGACGCAGAAATTGTTGCTCCCAATCTACAGATAAGGAAGCTAAGGCTCAGAGAGGCAAAGAAATTCACCTAACCGCCTATGGCTCAAAGGAGTAGGGCGCCGGCCCCATATACCAGAGGTTAGTGGGTTCAAACCCGGCCCCGGCCAAAGGAAAAAAAAAAAGAAAGAAAGAAATTCGCGTAACCACACACAATGGTGGAAGAGCCAGAACTATGAGGCCTTAACCTCCTTATCCGGAAATCTCTATCTTTACATTTCTATTACCACCGTAACTGTCAATACTTTTCCTGCTGCACCAAATTTCATCGTTCTCCTCATTCCTACAAGAAAATAACCCTCTGTTACGAATATGATTTCATTTCTACTGTCGGACATAGTTTAACTGTATGGTTAAGAGTAGGAATGCCAGAGTCGGTTCAAAGTACAAGACGATTCGCCACTTGGAGGAGCTATTATCTTAAACGAGACTCTCTTCCATGAGCTTCACTTTCCTCCCTTTAAATACGGATAACACTATACCCTTTAAGGGTCGTGGCAAGGAATCAATGGAATAACTTTTGCAAAGCACCGTGCAAGCAGTAACCGCTCCAATGAAAAAAGCCACAATAGTTAATAGCGGGTTTGCAGCTAAGGAGCAGAGAGGCGGGTCCAGACCTGGAGACCCAAAAGAAGAAACCCGCTCCCCGCCCCCCGCCCCGGGCCCACCTGCTCCTCCAGTCTCTCGATTTCTAGCTGGTTCTTCTCCTCCTCTTCGTCGTACTCCCACTCGTACTCTTCCGGGGAGCTCTCCGCGGAGGAAGCCATGGCGTACTCCTCATCATCCCCATCGCTCTCGCTCATGCCTTCCTCCTGCTGATCCCATTCTGTCCCTATGGTCTTGTACGTCGCAGCAGTCACAGCCTGCGAAAGCACCTTCCTCCTGGTCCTAGCCGCCTTAACCTCATCTTCCTCTCCCTCAGTCTTGGGTCCAACCTTGGACTCAGCCTCAGGTTCTGAAGCCGAGGATGCAGCCGCCGTCGCCATCTTGCGCTTCCAGTGACTCTCGGGTCTTCCCGCGGGCACCGAAGACCCGGATGAAGTAAGAGCTGCCAGCGGCGCGCGCCTGATCAAAACCCCGCTTTCTTGCCATCGGAAGGGAGACTGGACGCCTCGGATTAAAGGAAAATTTCACAGTACACACAATTTCTATTATTTTTATATCCCTGTAGAAGCTCTCATCAGAGAAAAAAACTCATTTCTATGTCAAATGTTACTCCACATCTTCGGACAGATGTTGGGTCTTTCGACAGGAAATGGAGGCCACAGAGGAAGTCTGGGAGGGAGCGTGATGCCGCCATCTTGAGAAGGTCAGAGTGAGTCAGAATACATGTCTTTAATGCTTAGTATGACTTGGTTTGGTCTCCCCAGCAACTGCGCCTCAAGCGCAGAGAAAAATCCACGTCCTCGGGGAAGAATTGCTTGCACCATTCGTGAAAAAATCCATTTCCTCTTTATGTAACGGCCAATACTTAGGTCTTAAACACACGCGTGAATTTTCTGGTTTTATAAGATACCTTGCAAACAAGTGACAATAAGCGTTTCTTTATAAACTCTTAATTGATAGTCCTTGTCACATAAATTGTGAGTTTGCTAGTCTACAAAAAAATAGACAAACTTTTTTTTCAATCAAGCCATGGTATTTGTTTCCTTCCTAAGCTTCCCATTGTTGAGGTAGTAAAGTATTGGTGCGTTTCTCTACTTAACTGCTTCTCCCTATTAGCAAGCTTAATGGGGCAAGAATTGTATGTTTTGCTCTCCGTTGGATCCCTATAGCCCTTTGACACAGGTACTCAGCACATACTTGCTCCGTGGACGAAGGGATGGTCCTTAAATTAGTACAAAAGGGAGGATCCAGGCTTGGCAAGCCGATAGCACTTGCTTAGGGACACATAGCCAGGAAGGAGCAGAACCAGGATTCAAAACCATGATTGTCCAAGTTCAAATCCCAATAAAGCCTAACTCTGAGCAACCCTGCACAAGTTATTAAGCCGCTCTGAATCTCAGCTTCCTTACGCTGCAAAATAGGGTTGGGAAAGGTTGAATGGTGGTTTTCGGTGCCACATTCCGGAGGTAGGCTTTGAGACGCGAACCTGGCACCGTGCTCCAGCAGCCCAAGGTCTTCTCCCAATCCGGAAGTACGCTCCAGACAAGTCTTCCAGCAACTTCAGACCTTCTCGCTCCCGTGGGCGGGACCGGGACCAAAGCGCGGGTACGCGCACCAAGCCTAGGACGCAAGGGTGGAGTCGCGGTGACGTCAGAGGGCGCGCTTCAACCTTGCGCTCTGGGATGTCGCAGGCGCAGGCCGGCAAGATGGCTGCGGCTGGAGCGGGCCGTCTGAGGCGGGCGGCGTCGGCCCTGTTTCTTCGGAGCCCGCGCTTGCCCGCCCGGGAGCTGTCAGCTCCGGCTCGGCTCTACCATAAGAAGGTAGGGTCGGACGAGGGGGTGCGCAGACCGCCTAGGGGACGCAGGCGTCCTGGCGGAGGCCCGAACTGAAAGAGATGGCCGCGGGGTCCCCTCCCACGTCTGTGCCTGGACTCACATTCCTTTCCAGCTCAGTGACACTAACCGCAACACAGCTAGCAGCCACACTGATTGGGCGGCGACTTCTAGTGGGCTTCGCCGCTCTCCACGACTTGGTGCGTCCCAACTTTAAAGTTGCCACTAGCCCAAGAGGGAGGGTCCTGCTAGTCATAACTTGCCATTCTGAGTCCAGAGACACACACACGTGGTGGGGCTCAGGCTTCAGCCACACCACTGCCCGGGTGAACTTCGCTGAACCTGTAGCATGGAGTAGGGGCTCCCCGGAGTCTTCTACGGGATGTTATATTTTGGACCTGGTTCTTGGGCCATCGGCCATACGTGTGGAGACCACTTATCGTGCTCTTAATGTTTTAGGAGCACTTAGGGTCTGAGGGAGGGCAGGCACATAACCAGCAAGCATGTTTTTGTCGGGGGAGAGGAGAGATGTCTAGTTTGCACACCTTTACCGTCAAGGGGGTAGAGTTCCCCTCAAGTGAGATTCTCAAGAAAGTACTAAAGGATACCGTTAAATCAACATGGTGCCGAAAGTCCAGATTAAATATTATCTGGTGGGTCCTTGGGCTTTGAGTCAAAAATTTATACCCGGATGTGTGTGTGAGGGGGAGGACTGGAAGATCGCGGTAGTTGTAAACAAACCTCAAGGTTAGGGAAGCCTTCTGTGTACCATTTTGGACATTTATTCTGCTCTGGCTTTTAGGCACTTTGGATACTTAACATCTCCCTTTCCCTCCCTCCCACCCCCAACCCCCGCATGTCTTTTTGACCCTGTGCGCTGAAGGAACTTGGACTTGTAGAGTCACCTGGGTGCACTGCTGCACCAGGCTGATGTCAGGGCCCAGAGATAGTTATAGCACTGCTTTTATCTTAATAGAAACGTAGGCCTTCCGTAGCATTGTTCTTATAACAGTCACTATGAAGCTTCTCAAAAAGCTTTTCATTCCTGGGCCATACTACGGTTAGGATTTTTTATTTTTCTTTAAGAGGCAGGATCTAGCTTTGTAAGCCTGGTCTGGAGGGCAGTAGCCAGATCATAGACCACTGTAATCTTGACACCTTAGGCTGGAGTGATCCTCACACTTTGGCGTAGAATTTTAAAAAGTAATCATCCTTTGAGAGTAGGTTTTACTTAGAAATAATAAAACTGCTGTTTTGAATCCAAATCTGGGCTTGGCGCCTGTGGCTAAATGGGCTAAGGTGCCAGCCACGTACACCTGAGCTGGTGGGTTCGAATCCAGCCCAGGGCCCGCCAAACAACAATGATGGCTGCAACCAAAAAAATGACCAGGCGTTGTGGCCGGCGCCTGTAGACCCAGCTACTTGGGAGGCGGAGACAGGAGACTCGCTTGAGCCCGGGAATTGGAGGTTGCTGTAAGCTGTCATGCCATTGCACTCTCTCCAGGATGAAAGCTTGAGTCTCTCTCTCAAAAAAAAAAAAAAAAAAAAGAATCCAAATCTGGTGACTAAGACATGATTTCACTTTTTTTTTTTTTTTTTTTAATCACAAATCTATGAAGGTAGAGAGGAGATAGAAAGCTTTGGGGTCACAAATGGTACTCACTGACATGAATGTGGGCCTTTCTACTCAGATAAAATCTAGTATGTAGTGACTACCTGCCAGGTTCAGGTTAATGACTTTGAGGAGCTGACCATTAAGATCACTTTATTGGTATTGGTCTTCCTGACTCAACTCTTTCTTTTCAGGTGGTTGACCATTATGAAAATCCTAGAAACGTGGGGTCTCTTGACAAGACATCTAAAAATGTTGGGACTGGATTGGTGGGGGCTCCAGCATGTGGTGATGTAATGAAATTACAGGTACCAGCTGGTTTTCAACTTTAATGGTAATAACAATCCCTTTGCATACACAGTGCTTTATAGTTTACAAAGGATTTGCATATACAGCATTTCATTTGGTTTCTATCTTTATTCCTGTGGTGTGGAATGAGTCAATGTTATAAATGATTAGCAGGGCCTCAGTCTTGGTTCTCTTACTAGTATACTAAGCTGACCTTTTCTGAAATAGGAAACTAATCTCATTTTTCTACTTACTATATCAAGTTAAATTCCAAGTTAAGCCAAGTAAAAGTTTTTCTGAATTTTACTAATCAAAGGAAAGCCCCAAAGGGCTGCCAATCTCCAATGAGACAAGTGCAATAAGTCAAACCTATCCCCAAACTGGAAGCGATAAGAAGGTAGTATATTGAGCTTTGGGTAAACTGTCGCTGTGCCCACAGTCTATTTCTTCATAGTAGGTAGGCAGCTTGCCAGAGGTCTTCATACCTAACTTAAAAAACAGAAACATGGCAGGAGGGAACAAAGACAAGTGCAGTTTGATGCCCAAGAAAACAGTGTTAACCAGAGACCTTGATTTCAGACTTTCCCAGTGTTTAAAAGGCCAGACCTACCCAAATAGGATTTCATAGTTAACATGCAGACTAAGGTTACAAAACAAAATTGGGGTGGAGGGACATATATTCCATCTGATCTTTACCAGGGTAGTTCCCACATTTCACTGTCATCACTGAACACTTTGAAAGAAAGCAAAGTCCATAATTATTGCCATTACTTACAGTGTAGAAATCAAGCTTAAAGCCCTTGGGAAGACCCCAGTAACTTCCATGAGTGCCAGGTGCCAGAGGGTGGCCCCAGAAATCACTGCTTAACTCTTGTCTCTTTTCTAGATTCAAGTAGACGAAAAGGGGAAGATTGTGGATGCCAGGTTTAAAACATTTGGCTGTGGCTCAGCAATTGCTTCCAGCTCATTAGCCACTGAGTGGGTGAAAGGGAAAACGGTAAGAATGCTTGAAAATTGGACAGAATGAAATGGCATTCTCCAAACCTTGTTCCCAAAGTGTCTAGTGATTCGAAAAACAAGTGACCATTACTTTTAAATTCTAAATTTTTTTAAATTGCTCATACCCAAATGTCGATTAAATTCCTCTCCAAATTGGGAATTATAGATCCTTCTGCTAGGTGTTGAGTTTTTTTGTTGTTGTGGTTATTGATCATTTTTATTTGTTGGGTAGTGTTTTATCAATTACATAGGAAAAAGAGCCTCACCCATCCCTCTAATAAAAATAGAATTGAAAATAAATCTTTGGCTTTCTCTGTGGTTGATGACTTTCTTATAATTTTTTCAGGTAGGAGGATATTACATAGTGATTGTTTTCTTATTTCTTCCCATCATGTTTCAGGAAGGAGTCCAGGTGGCTTACAATGACTGGTGAAATAAACTAGCCTGTGTTAAAAGGGATTAACGATTCAAAAACACAGCAAGGGTGGGGGCAAACTTAACAGACAAATCAGAGTAGTGATCCAGGTGGTCCTCTGAGAGTGGAGGTAAGAAAGGGCTAAAACATCTTTTTCCATCCATTCTCTCCCAAAGCATCTGCAGAGGTAGAAGTTCCCAAACTCAGTGAGAAGCTGGATTTTCTAAACTCCAGTTGCCATTAAATCTCTGAGAGGCCAGGCATGGTGTCTCACACCTATAATCTCGGCACTCTGGGAGGCAAAGATGGGAGGATCCCTTGCATTCAGGAGTTTAAGACTAGCTCTGAGCAAAGCAAGATCCTGTTTCTACTAAAAATAGAAAACTAAGCCCAGCTTTATGGCACATGTCTATAGTCCCAGCCACTCAGGAGGCTGAGACAGGATGGTCACTTAAGCCCAAGAGTTTGAGGTTGCTGTGAAGTAACCTTGAACACCATGGCATTCCAGCCCAGGCAACAGAGCAAGACTGAAAAGAAACAAAAAACCTCTCAATAAAGCCAACCTGCAAGGCACTCATCTGTATAGCGCCAAGGGACCCAGTTCAGGAAGCTGAGTCATGGAAGTGGATGTTTGGGGAGCTGACCAGCTCTACAGCAAAATGGTTTGCCAGCTCACATGCCACCTGCTTTCTGTGGCTCAGGGCCTTCTGGCTACCAAGCTCCTGTGGGCCAAGGAAGCACAGACCTAACCTGTTCTGGCAGGAGCTGGCTTCAAAGGGATTCATCAGGAATTGTCCCTAGGGAAAGGGGGAAATGAGAAGGCACCTGTGTTCCCAGGACCTGGCTTTTAGGGGCTGTGAGTTGTCAGAAAATAGGAAAGAGGTCCTCTCTTTAACCTTAAGATCTCCTATATCAGCTTCCAGGAGCAAAACTTGAATAATCAATTGGGGTTAGTGGAATTGGGAGTTTGGGGGACAGAGGTAGCCAGGGAAGCTGGCCATTGGGGAAATCTGGCTTTCCTTAAGGCAGTTGGGCTCTGTTCAGCATAGGCAAAGACCTGCCTGCCTCCAGTTATCCCCAAAGGTTTTCCAGACACCAGACACCCTCTTCAGTCAGTCCAGAGATTCTCCTATAGGCAGAAGGTGACTCTAAGAGAACACTCTGCCTGATACCTGCTTGTGCCACTAACCTCTCTGACATCTCCCTGATGCCACTCAGCACTTCTAGTCAAGAGAATGTATTTCAACATTTGGTACAAGGACATGAGAGAAGCTGATAGTCACAAAACCAACATAAGAAATCACTGCCTTTTAAGTAAAGACTCCTTTTGGTGGCCTCAGCCAAGTTCCTATGAGAGTTTCCTTAGGCTTATAGAAGTATCTTGACTGTCCTTGTTTACCCCATGCAGGTGTATATGCTTAGTACTTGATAACCCCAGCTGTAGCATAGACACCAAGATGGGAGTCCTGAGAAGACCCCAGTCCTTTGTTTTGAGTTATTAAACAGAAATTGTCCCCCATCATCCTTGAGAGCCTTGTTGGCCTTCCTTTTATTTAGTTGTCTGGCCCTTGCAAGATAAGGCTTTGCTAAAACTGCTCATCTTTCCCAAATGCCTCACAGGTGGAGGAAGCCTTGACCATCAAAAACACAGATATCGCCAAGGAACTCTGCCTTCCTCCTGTGAAACTGCACTGCTCCAGTAAGTCTTTGCTCTCCAAGACTGCCCAGCCAGCCAGGGCACTCAGCAGTAATTTCAGCTTACATTTATGAGAGTCCTTTTAGGTCAGGGAGTCTATCTTTATAACCCTCAGAGAGTTAGACCTCAGATCTGTCTGATAGCCTTCCTGTGGTCTCACATCTCTAGGAGAGTCATGCCAGGAGGCAGTGTGTGCTAGGCATCATACTGGGCACTTAATAGGCATAATTTACAAAGCTCAGAAGCATCCTCAAGTCCACAGTAAAATAACGTTACTCCCCTCTTATATATGAGAGAGCTGGGCTTGGGTTAAGACACCCAAGTCACATGGCTAATAAGTGGAAGGGCCAGATTTTAAACCCCAATCTTCCAGAATCTTGCAGTTTCCAGCAGAGAAAACTCAGCTTTCTTCATAATCCTGTTTGCTGTGTATTTCGTCACTTCTGTCTAGCTGCTGTTACCGTCAGGATCTGCATCTGTGTATAAAGAATGACTAAACCCTGTTGTGCAATGGCTCCCTCTCCACTGTCCTAAGAGAAAGCCCAGATGCCTTAAGACTTACACTTGGCTTTCCAGTTTGACCCCTGTGTTAAAAATGCTGTTTTCCATCTTCACTTAACCTTCTCATGGAAAGAAAGAATGAGAAACAGTAACCCTAACATACTGATGGAGGTTTACTGATTAAATTAGTCAAAAATCAGCAGAGAGGCAGGCCTCTTGCCAGGGTGAGAACCACAGGAGAAGAGAGGTACTGGGGTGGGGACACACTAAGGCAGTCTTCGGGAAGCCTGCTAAGACCTGAGTTCTTTCCACTTGAGCTGGAATTTTACCCGTGAAGAAAGGTCATATCTTTACAAACATTTTCACGTGGTTTAAAAAAAAAAGCCTTTTTTATGAGGCCTAAATTTTAGGTACAGAAACCTTTAGCTGGTGCTCTTTGCTTGCTTTCTGCTGACATTCTAGCTTTCTTGATTTTTATTTTCCCCCATGGCCTCAGTTTCAAAATTGACTCATAAACAGAAGTTAGTTTACTAACTTGGAATCTCTAGAGCAGTGGTTCTCAACCTTCCTAATGCCAGTGCCCTTTAATACAGTTCCTAAGTCATGCCAATATGCATAGCTAGCACCTCTGCTTCATTTATCCCAGACTGTCATAGGAGATCAGAACTAACATTTGTTACATCCTACTGTATGTCAGACATCTCCTGCAAGTTCCCACACCATCCAAGAGGCTAAGGAATTAGCTTAGCATCACAGATTTAAACTCTAGTTGTCTTCAGACTAGCCCCTGGAAGTAGTCAGGCTCAGGAGGCAGCTGCTGACATGCCCGGCTCCTCACTCCAACTCCTCAGCTCAGTTATTCTGTTAAGTCCTTCCTAGCACACTGCCCTCCAGCTCTTAATTCAGTTCCTAAGATCATTTCTTTAGTGTGTAGAAACTTAGGTTCTCTTCCCTTCCACACTACTAGTGCTGGCTGAAGATGCAATCAAGGCTGCCCTAGCTGATTACAAACTGAAACAAGAACCCAAGAAAGGAGAGGCAGAGAAGAAATGAGCCCTCGGAGAAGCCTTCACGTCTTGTCATCTGTTTGCCCACCCACCATGCAGTTACTTTAGACATTCAGAAGCCCCCAGCACTATATAAAAGCTATGAGATACGCACAACTTTCACCGTTCACATTGTGACTCTAGTGCAAGCAAAATACAGAGTTTAATTGTTCTGAATCCTGTGATTTCTTTCAGCCCACATTTATCGCCTTAACTCAGTTAATGTATATTTTGAATTGTGTGTGTGGCCTCAGAACGGAAACCAGTAATGAAGTCTGAATTTTTGATAGCCTGTGAAGTACATAAATATCTTAATTTTACCTGAATTGATTTTGGGGAAAATTAGAATGCCTTGATGTAATTATTTGATAGAATCAATTACTGTATATAAAACAGATGTACTTATATATATTATAATAAATAAAACAATGTAAGATAATGGTTTCTCTAGTAAGTCTTGTCTCTTGGATGCTTCACTCCAAAGTGCTGCCCAAAGCCCCATGGGTTCCAAAAGCTGGACTGTGATGACAGTACAGTTTTCCTACCAAACTGACGATAAAGGACATGTACCGAGATTTTTTTTTTTTACGAAGCCAGATAAAGCCAAATATTTCAAATGTTTTATGAAATGAGTGAAAAGAGACGTTCATCACTCGTTACTCTTGTTGAGCTAACAGATGAACAATTCAAAGTGAGCCTTGGAAATTCTCTGTCATTTCACTGGTTTGTGAAATTCTGAAATCTGGGTAACGTGGGCTTCGGTGACACACTAAAGCTATGGAACAGGTATGTAAATAGCACCTAGAGAATGAGTTTAAAATGCAGATTTCTAGTGCTGCTTTGGTCTGTGCAGGTGATTGCAATGCCCCCTGAGTTTTGTGTGGTAGCAAATGAACCAAGCCATAGGGAAGAAACTTGCTGATTTCCTGTGCTGCACAGAAACATTTGTTTCCTTCTGAACTTCCAGTACATGTACAGTGAACCTATGTTTAAAACAGGCATGAATAGTTTCCTAATCACTGTCCATCCTACCCAGATCTCTCCCCATTAACTACCTGTAGTCACACAAGTCCTAATAAAGGAGACCCATTGTCAAGTGAAAACAATATTGAGCCAAGCATCATAGCTTGTGCCTGTAATCCCAGCAGCTCAGGAGGATGGCTTGAGCCCAGGAGATCCAGGCTGCACTGAACTATGGTCACATCACTGCTCTCCAGCCTGGATGACACAGCAACACCCTGTCTCTTTAAACAAAAAAAGAAAGAAAGAAAGAAAAGACATAGCAACCACTATAGTCTGATCTCCTTCACCTTCAGAAATAAAATGTGTTTGTTTTTTTTTTCTGATGGTGGTGTTTTTATTCAGGCATAGCCTGGCTGCCTCTCTTGTTAAATATACCTTCTTTATTTAAAAAAAAAAAATGCTCTGGATTCTGGCGGAGGGCACAGAACTTCAAAGGCCATTCCCTGCATAGTCTGTGGGAGCAGCCACAGACCAGAGCCTTTATAAGAATCTCAAATTAGAACCGTGATGGAACCATGTAAAATTGTGCTGTGTGGCATGTTCTGCTATTTAATTCAATCCCTCTAGGCCAAGCTTGTCTCTGTCTTTATTACATGTGGCAAAACCGCAATTCCCCACTACATTTCTTTGTGCTTTTTAAATGACACATTCCTGTCCCAGTTAACATCTGAGTTGAAACTGAATTCTTCACATCAGAAGCAGTTCATAAACAGCCAAAGCAATATTACCAGAATAGCCAAACCTCAAGATATGGTCCTACTGCTAAAAGAAATGAGTATTTTTTAAATTCCCATTAAGGGCACGTATGCCTTTTCCCAGACAAATCTAGTTTTAGCCACACGAGGGCATCATGTACCCTTCAATGAGCTCAAGTCACAATTTTTGCTGCTGCTAACTGGTTCTTAGCATTTCTTAGCCCTTCATGCAAAATATTGACAGTTAAAACAGTATCAAGCCTCCTGTGCTCCATGTTGGTTCCTTAATTCTGTTAATTCTTGTGACAACCTTCCAAGGTGGGCTGGAGCCAAATCCTCACTTTTCCTGCAGAATGCGCTGAGGATTCTAACCACAGAGCAGAGGCTCACCTATGCCTTGAATGTCCCCAAGAGGGTGAACCAACACAGGATGTGTTCATCTGGCCAACTCGCTACCAACCACCCCAACTCTCACCCTTACCATGAATGCGGACCAATTAAACTCCACTGCTCTGGAGGTGGGACCTGGACACCAGCATCACCTGGTGGGCTAGGTGGCTTTACTGGGGCAGGGGGAATATGGATGGAGGAGCAGAGGCTCAGAGAGGTGAAGTGATGTGCCCCAGGACACAGCCAGGAAGTGGAAGGACAGAGCTCCAGCTGAGGTGCCCTGCCCACCTCCCATCCCCTTCAAAGCACCACAGCACAGCTATGACATCTCTAACCTCTCCTACTTGTTATTCATGGCTTTGGTCTACTTAGGACCACATGAAAATTCAGTTTTAGATGAATCAAACCTCTAAAGAAGACAGACAAATGGCTAGAAAACATGAAAAAATGCTCGCCATCCCTATTTATTAGAGAAATGCAAATCAAAACCACCCTGAGACACCATCAAACCACAGCAAAAATGGCCCACATCACAAAATCTCAAAACTGCAGATGCTGGTGTGGATGTGGAGAGAAACGAACACTTTTACACTGTTGATGGGACTGCAAACTAATACAACCATTTTGGAAGGAAGTATGGAGAACCCTCAAAGAACTCAAGCTAGACCTCTCATTTGATCCTGAAATCCCATTACTGGGCATCTACAGGGAAGGAAATAAATCCTTTTACCACAAGGACATTTGCACTAGACTGTTTATCACAGTTCAATTTATAATTGTCAAAATGTGGAAACAGCCTAAATGCCCACCAACCCAGGAATGGATTAACAAGCTGTGGTATATGTACACTATGGAATACTATTCAGCCATTAAAAAAGATGGAGACTTTACATCCTTTGTATTAACCTGGATGGAAGTGGAACACATTATTAAAGCATCATGAGACTGGAGAAACATGAATCCTATGTATTCAATTTTGATATGAGGACAGTTAATGACCTGGTACACAGTGGGGGTTGGGGAAGGGCAGAGCAAAGAGAGAGATAAGAAGGGAAGTGGGTGGAGGAAAGGAAGAACCAAGAGAGTAAAAGGGGCAGGGGATGGAGGCCTCAGTGTGTGACACACCTTTGAGGGGCAAGACACAAGTGTAAGAGGGACTTTACCTAACAAATGCAATCAGTATAACCTGGTTTTGTACCCTCAATGAATTCCCAACAATAAAAAAAAAAAAAGAAAAGAAAGAAAATGCAGTTTTAGAACCTAACATTAAGCATTGTCCTATAAAAACCATTTCTCCTGGTCACTCACCCGATCTGATCCTTTCCCCAGGCCTGCTGCCCACAGTGGCCAGGAACTCCACTCCACTGGGAACCCCACACGGCCCTGATTGGCACCCTGCTGGGCCTTGGCCCACCACCCACAGCGGCCAGGAGCTCCACTGGGACTCCAGCATGGCCCTGATTGGTGGACTGCCACCAACAGCGGCCAGGAAGTCCACCGGGACTCCCTCCCAGTGCTGATCTGTGCCCTGCCCAGCCCCCCGCCCACAACAGCCAGAAACTCCATTCCGCCAGGAATCCTGCGCAGCCCCAACTGGCACCCCACTGGACCTTGACCTGCTGCCAGCAGCAACCAAGAACTCCACTGGGACTCCCGTACAGCCTGAATGGCACTCTGCTGGGCCTTGGCCCACTGCCAGGAGTGGCCAGGAAGTCACTCCTGGCCAGGAAGAGACTCCTGCAGTGCAGATCTGTGCCCCACTCAGCCTCGGCCTCCCGCCCTCCAGGACCTGCTTGGCTCTGATCCATGCCTTAGGCCAGCCACCCTCCCTCTAGAGCCCTCCTCCCAGCCAGAGACTGCTGGAGTTACAGGCTTCCTTTGCAAAGGCCACTGGGTACCCCATCCTGCACCCTGCTGCTTGATCTGGGCATGCCACACTCCAGAGCTGCTCCCGCAGCCAGAATGCCCTGGGTGGGGCAGTCCCAGAGGAGCTACACAGGGTCACTCCATACAAAGATCTTGAGTGATCCTGCCCGGGTCTGATCTGGGAGAGAAACCTCCCCAACTCTGAGGACGGTCATAGGCAACAGTGAAAAATAATCGCAAAGCGGAATCAACAGAAAAACTCTGGCAATATGGATAATCAGAGTAGATCAACTCCCCCAAGGAACGACAAGGTAGATACAGCACAAGATTCCTTGCATAAGCAAATGGCTGAGATGTCAGAAATCGAATTCAGAGTCTGGATAGTAAATAAGATCAGCAGAATGGAGGAAAAGATGGAATTAGAATTTCAGGCAGTAATCCAAAAGATGACCCAAAAGATGTCTCAAGAATTCAACGAATTCAAAGATAAAATGACCAAAGATTTTGACACATTGAGACAAGAAGTTGCAGCCCTCAAAGATCTGAGAAATACAGTAGAATCCCTCAGTAAC
>CAUYON010145005.1:0-11161 GCA_963573935.1 Arctocebus calabarensis
CAACAATGATGGCTGCAACCAAAAAAAAAAATAGTCGGGCATTGTGATGGGCGCCTGTAGTCCCAGCTACTTGGGAGGCAGAGGCAGGAGACTCGCTTGAGCCCAGGAATTGGAGGTTGCTGTGAGCTGTGATGCCACAGCACTCTATCCAGGGTGACAGCTTGAGGCTCTGTCTCAAAAAAATAAATAAACAAATAAATAAATAAATTAAATAAATAAATAAAAATAATAGAAAATACTTAATTCTGAGCTGTCAGAAGACTCTTGACCAGACTCAATATAGGATAACCTATAGATCTAAAATATCCTCACAGAATCTTCTGAGATGTATTCCACATGCATAGAATATACACAAGCCTGGCTCGGCGCCTGTGGCTCAACGGGCTAAGGCGCCAGCCACGTACACCTAAACTGGCGGGTTCGAATCCAGCCTGAACCCGCCAAACAACAATGGTGGCTACAACCAAAAATAAATGGCCGGGCATTGTGGCGGGCGCCTGTAGTCCCAGCTACTTGGGAGGCAGAGGCAGGAGACTCGCTTGAGCCCAGGAATGGGAGGTTGCTGTGAGCTGTGATGCCACAGCACTCTATCCAGGGTTGACGGGTTGAGGCTCTGTCTCAAAAAAAAAAAAAAAAAAAAGAATATACACAATCCCAAACCTAAAGTAACCAGGAAAAATTAAGTGGCACTGGCTAAGCAAAATGGTCATTATCTCTCCTGAAAACATGACTCCTGTGGCACTATCTCCAAGACAGTGATGATACTTGTTCATTTGGGAGGAAAGTTTGAATTTAGAATTTTAGCAAATTTTCATTGGAGTAAGAATCAGTAATATACCTCCATTTATATGACATTCTGACCATGGGGACACAGTGGTTACCCAGGGTTGGGTGTAGAAGAAGGGGATGACTATAAAGTAATAGGAAGAAATTTGAGGAGTGGTCAAACTATTCTGTATCTTGACTGTGATGGTAGTTATGACCACATAATTTACAAAACTCACAGAAGTGTACACCATAAGAGGGGTGAATTTTGCTGTGAGAAATATATGTTCCTTTATAGCCAATACTTAATACACACAGTGCCTGACACCAAAGCACTCAAATAATTTTAACAAATCAATAGTTTATTTTAATAGAACATTTCCCATGGAGCCCTTTCCCTTTTTTGTCTGATACATTGCCATACTGATCTAACTCATTTCTTCCTAATAAGATTATTAAAAGGAGGTCAAAAAGACCACATTTACTGCCTAAATTCCAATCACACATCTCTGGTTAGTGCAGACTACTACCATTAAGCTAGTAAAGTCAACTATGAAAACATTTAGTGAAGATTACAAAATAAGCTTTTATTCTGGGAAATCCAGTTCTTACTCATAGAACCATGTAATTTCATGACCCCAAACAGTTCTAGTCTGTTCACAGAATAGGCTCTATTAAAACTTGGGAGACAGTCCAGAATAGGGACTAAAACTCTATTTTGCACCTTTCGTGAAACTCTGTAGGCTCATGAACTGTTAGAGACATCTGCCAAGAAATAGCATCAAGGGAGCTAGTCATCACAAAAGGGCCTTTGTAAACTGTCTGCTATAAATCAAACCAATCAATCTACCCTTAAACTAGCACTCTGAAGAAACTACAGTTATCCCTTACTCTTTTGATTCAAAGAATTTCTTTCTTTCTGTTTCTCACCAATAATTCATTTTGTGTCCCTAAAGTCACTTATTTAACAGCTTTTTCTTCCAAGAAAAGGAGAAATTTTTATTAGCAAATGTGAATAAAGCTCAAATAATATCACAAAATTAATACAAGTTTGAATACAATGAGATTGTTGCTCATTAACGTTTATGAAAACCATCCAATTAATGTCAACCAAAAAGGGTTTTAATTAAAGTCAATTGGAAGTAAATGACTTAAATGTCATCCAGAAATCTAACATCACTGTCAGATTGGTTCAAGAAGAGAACTTCACCCCACCAAGTACCAGCTAATTCATAAAACCATTGCCTATTTATGTGAGACCAGGAGGGGAACAAACAAGCGCTCTTCTAAAAAGGACAAAGGGAGAAAATGTGGAATGACAGGACAACACCAACTACAATGCTAGTTCCCCCTCCCTGTTAAGAGTCAAAGGTCTAAGAAAATAAAAAACAGAGATCAAATAACCATGTGACCTCTCATTATGGACTCCTTATTTCACATTCAGACAGAACCCAAAGGATTAAGGATACTTTATTAATGGAGTTAACGCATTGTTGACCAGTCACGAGTTACTGTGTGTGCTTCCACTTGCATTATCATTATTGCAATTTTAAAAACAAAGTGTAATACAGGATATTATAAAAGCTTTCTTGATTGTGCTCAGTCATGTTCATTTTATTATAAAAAAATTATTTTTCTAGCTCAGCACCCATAGCACAGTGGTTACAGTGTCAGCCACATACACTGAGGGTGGCAGGTTTCAACATGGCCTTGGCAAGCTAAACAATGACAACTGCAACAAAAGAATAGCCGGACATTGTGGCGGGCCTGATAGTCCCAGCTACTTGGGAGGATGAGGCAAGAGAATCACTTAAGCTTAAGCCCAAGAGTTTGAGGTTACTGGGAGCTGTGATGCCACAGCACTCTATCAAGGGCAACATAGTGTGATTCTGTCTAAAAAAAAAAAAAAAAAAGAAAAGAAAAGAAAAAGAAAAAAGAATTTCAGTCTTTGCATATACTAAACCTGGAGTTATCCCTAGATGAAGGAAGGGTGCCATATATTAGATGTATCAGCTTTGTTTTACTTTCATACACAATTACAAAATAATAGCTGGTGATAAGGGATAGATTCTGCATAAAATTTCTGGTCAATAATGTGTTAAAAGGCAAAGAAAAGCATGACCCCAAAGCTCCAACATGGCTCCCATGGTCCTAAGATAGCCCTCACATCCCTGGAAGCTCACTGCAGCACCAGGCAGATACCTACAGACCTAGGATCATGGTCCACCCCTGAAGACCCAGTCTCTAGGCCCATACTCGCAGTCCCAGGCACTAGACCTGTGCTAGTGGACCTCAGTGCCAAGGTGACTCCTGTGGAGTCAGTACCATCTACCCCTGCAGATATAGTCACCCAGGCAAGCCCCTATGGATTTAGACTCAAAACCCTCCCAGTGTCAGGACAACTCCTGTGGACCTAGGCTTCAGGCCAGTTCCCACAAATCCAGGCATCAATACTGCCTCTACAGATCCAGATGCCAGGTTCACCTGCCTGCTGACCTAGGCATTAGGCCAGTCACTCAAAGACTATAGCTGTCTAGCAGCAAGCTTATCTGAAGACTCCTTCAGCTGGCCCACCCAGAATCTTTGAATGGATTGACAAAGGAAGGGTTTTCCCTGGCAATTCCAGTCTATAAAAACGGAAAGAGGTGCTTACATCTTCCAATGCACAGATACAAATTCAATGCCACAAGGATCACAAATGATCAGGCAAACATGACACGAGCAAAGGAAGAAAATAAAGCACCAGCAAATCATCCAAAATAAAGAAGATCTATGAAATGCTTGATAAACAATTCAAAATAATTGTCTTAAATTTAGCTCTGTGAGCTACAAGAGAACATGGATAACTAAATGAAATCCAGAGCCACAGAATACAATGACTAAACCAAACAATTCCATACAGAGCTTCAACAGAAGACTTGAAGGTAAGTAACAATCAGTGAGCTCAAAGACAAGTTATTTCAAATTACCCAGTCAGAGGAACAAAAAGAAAAAAGAGTAAGAGTGAAGAAAGCCTGCCTATGGGATGTAGGAGATGCCATCAAACATAACAATATTCCTTACAGGAATATTGGAAGGCGCAGAGAAAGAATATAGCACAGAAAGTTTCCTGAAAGAAACAATGATGCCAACCATAGTGGCTCATACCTGTAATCCCAACACTTGGGAGGCTAAGGCAAGAGGATCGCTTGAGGCCAGGAGTTTGAGACCAGCCTGAGCAACACAGGGAGACTCTGTCTCTACAAAAATTTTTAAAAATTAGCTAATTGTATAGGCAGTGCCTGTGGCTCAGTGGGTAGGGCACTGGCCCCCTCTAACGAGGGTGGAGGGTTCAAACCCGGCCCCAGCCAAACTACCACAAAAAAATAGCCGGGCGTTGTGACGGGCGCCTGTAGTCCCAGCCACTCGGGAGGCTGAGGCAGGAGAATCAGCTAGGCCCAGGAGTTGGAGGTTGCTGTGAGCTGTGTGATGCCACAGCACTCTACAGAGGGTGATAGAGTGAGACTCTGTCTACAAAAAAAAAAAAAAATTAGCTAAGTTTGGTGGTGAGTGTCTTAACTATAGTCCTAACTACTTGGGAGGCTTAGGTGGGAGGACTAGAAGGGTGCTCAGGTATTAGACATTATGTTAAGCTATAATTGTATCACTGCACTCCAACCTCAGTCATAGAATAAGACCCTGTCTCCTGGTCTCCTGACCAAGCATAGTGGCTCACATCTATAATTCTAGCACTCTGAGAGGCCAAGGCAAGTGGATTGCTTGAGCTCAGGAATTTGAGACTAGCCTGAGCAAGAGTGAGACCTTGTCTCTAAAATTAGCCAGGAATTGTGGCAGGCGCCTGTAGTCCCAGCTAGTTAGAAGGCTGAGGCAAGAGGATCACTTGAGTCCAAAAGTTTAGGGGTGCTATAAGCTATAACACCATGGCACTTTACTGAGGACAACAAAGTAAAACTCTGTCTCAAAACAAAACAACAACAAAAAATAAAACCATGTCGTTTAAAAAAGAAAAAAAAGAATGACAGAAAATTTCCCAAATTTGGAAAGACAAATGAACATCCAAATCCATCAAGCTCAAATAACAATAAATATATTAAACATAAAAACATTTTCACCAAGACAGTATCATCAAATTCTCAAAGGTCAAAGGAAATAAGCATTTACAAAGTACCAAGAGAAAAGCAACTTGTTGGAAACAAGAAACTCTCATAAGACTATAGTGGTTTTCTTAACAGAAATCTTGGAGGCTAGATGAGGAAATGCTGTAAGGGAAGAAAAAATCTTGACAAACAAGAATACTATACCTAAATAATCTGTTCTTCAGAGACGAAGACTAGATAAAAACTTCCCTCCCACCCCCAAAAAGCTGAAGGAGTTCATCACCATTAGGCATGCATTATAAGAAATGCCAGTGGAAGTTCTTTAAGTTGAAATGAAAAGATAGCAAGCAAATCTGTAAAACTATAAAATTCATTGTGTAAAAGTATGAACAGTCATATTCCGAATACTGTATAGTGGTATACAAAATACTTTTAACTCTAATATAAAAATTAAAAGACAAAGATACTAAAAATAACTATAGAGGCAATAATTTGTTAATGGGTATGCAATAGTAAAAGATGTAAATTGTGACATCCATAACAAAATGTAAAGTGTAGAATTTTTATATACAGGTGAAGTTAAATCGTTGTTAGCTTAAAATAGCTGTTACATTTTTATAAGCCCCATGGTAGTCAAAAGGAAAAAACCTGTACTAGACACACAAAAGGTTTAAAAAAAAAAATTCAAAGCCCCCCCCCAAAATCAACAAATTACAAAGGAAGGCAAGTAACAAACAAAACAGGAAAAAATTAACAAAATAGCAACAGTAACTCCTTACCTATCAATATCCAATAAAAAGACAAGTAGTTGAGTAAATAAAAAAAACAAGAACCAACTATTTGCTGCCTATAAAAGACTCACTTTCACTTAAAGGAGTGCAAAAGTTGAAAGTGAAAGAGTATCTAGGAGACCAAGGCAGGTGGATTGCTTGAGCTCAGGAGTTCAAGAACAGCCTGAGCAAGAGCAAGACCCTATTTCTACTAAAAATAGAAAAATTAGCCAAGCATTGTAGCAGACACTTATAGTCAGCTACTCAGAAGGCTGAGACAAGAGGATCTCTTATGCCCAAGAGTTTGAGGTTGCTGAGAGGTATGGTGCCATAGCACTCTAACTAGGGCAATAAAGTTAAGACTCTGTCTGAACTTCCCCCGCCAATACAAAAAAAGAAAGTGAAGGAATAGAAAAAGATATTCCATATAAATAAATGGCAACTTAAAAGGGGTGGCTATTCTCATATCAGATAAAATGGACTTTAAGACAAAAACTGTCACTAGAAACAAAACAGTCTTTATGTAATGACAAAGAAGGTGATTCAACAAGAGGACATAACAAATGTAAATATATGTGTACCCACATCAAAGCACCTAAATATATGAGCAAATGTTAACAGAACCAAAGGAAGAAATGGTAATACAAGCAGACTTCAAAACCCCATTTTCCATAATGGATAGATCATTCAGACAGAAAATCATTAAGGAACAATAGATCAGAACAACACTATAGACCAAATATCCTTAACAGACATATATAAAACATACATAAAACACTCTGGGCGGTGCCTGTGGCTCATCGAGTAGGGCGCCAGCCCCATACACCAAAGGTGCTGGGTTCAAACCTGGCCCCAGCCAAACTGCAACAAAAAATATCCGGGTGTAGCCTGGTGTTGTGGCGGGCGCCTGTAGTCCCAGCTACTCGGAGGCTGAGGCAAGAGAATCACCTAAGCCCAGGAGTTGGAGGTTGCTGTGAGTTGTGTAATGTTACGGCACTCTACCGAGGGTGAAAGAGTCGAGACTCTGTCTCTACAAAAAAAAAAATTCCCTCTGATAGCAGAATACACAGTCTTTTCAAGCACAAACAAAACATTCTCTGGTATAATCGTATGTTAGGCAACAAGAAAAGTTTAAAAATTTAAGAAGATTGAAATCATACCAAGTACCTTAATTATCTTTTCTTTCTTCTTCTTTTGAGAGACAGTCTCTCTGTGCCACCAGCTTGGAGTGTAGTGGTGCAGTCATAGTTCCAGAAACCTTGAACTCTTAAGTTCAAGTGATCCTCCTGTCTCAGTCTCCCAAGTAGCCAGGAATACAGGTATGCCTCACCAAGCCTGGCTAATTTTGTTGTTGTTGACATGGGGTTTTATTATGTTGCCCAGGTTGGTCTCTAACTAACTACTGGCCTCAAGCAATCCTCCTGCCTCAGCCTCCCAAAGCACTGGGATGACAGGTGTGAACCTCTATGCACAGCCCCAAATATCTTTTCCGACCACAATGGTATGAAACTAGAAATCAGTGACAGGAAGAAAAATGGAAAATTCACAAATATGTAGAAATTAAATACCCAATGGATCAAAGAAGTCAAAAGAGAGATGAAAAATATCTGAGACAAACAAAAATGGAATGCAACATATCAAACTTAAGGGATGCATAAGGCTGGGTAATCCTCACACTCTGGGAGGCTAAGGAGGAAAGATTACTTGAGGTCAGGAGTTCAAGACCAGCCTGAGCAAGAGTGAGATCCCATCTCTACTAAAAAAAAGAAAAATTAGCTAGGCAACATGGTGAGTACCTATATCCCAGACTAAGGCAGGAGAACTGCTGAAACCTAGGAGTTTGAGGTTATTATGAACTAGGCTTAAGGCCACTGCACTTTACCCTGGGCAACAGAGTGAGATTCTGTCTCAAAACAAAAATAGAAACAAAAAACTAGCAAAAGAGAAGACAAATAAAATTATAAATCAAAGAGGCAACATTAGAACTAATATGAAAACTCATAAGAGACTACTATGAACAATTATAATCCAATTAATTGCATAACCTAAAAGAAATGGATAAATTCCTAGAAACATATCAAAACTGAACATAAAGAAAATAGAAAATACTGGAGGTTGCATCTGGCTCCTACTCTCATAGCCCTGGTGAGCTCCATAAAGACAGTGTGGGAGCAAGTTGAGAGCGGAATAGGCACTGGACTACTCTGTGCCTGGCTCAGAAAAAATAACTAAACATGGGCAAAGGGGATCCTAAGAAGCAGAGAGGCAAAAATGTCATCATATGCATTCTTTGCACAAACTTGTCGGGAGGAGCACAAGAAGCACGAAGACGCCTCAGTCAGCTTCTCAGGGTTTTCTAAGAAGTACTCAGTGAGGTAGAAGACCATGTCTGCGAAAGAGAAAGAAAAATTTGAACATATGGCGACTCCGTGCCTATAGCTTAGAGGCGAGGGCACCAGCCACATACAATGGAGCTAGCAGGTTCAAATCCAGCCTGGGCCTGCCAAACAACAATGACAACTACAACTGAAAAATAGCCGAGTATTGTGGTGGGCGCCTGTAGTCCCAGCTACTTGGGAGGCTGAGGCAAGAGAATCACTAGAGCCAGAGTCTGAGGCTGCTGTGAGCTATGACGCCATGGAACTCTACCCAGGGTGACACAATGAGACTCTGTCTCAAAAAAAAAAAAAAAAAAATTTGAAAATAGGGCAAAGATGGACAAGGCCCACCTTAAGAAAGAGAAATGAAAATCTATATCCCTCCTTGGGAAAACATAAAAGAAGTTCAAGGATCCCAGTGCACCCAAAAGGCTTCCTTCAGTCTTTTTTCTCTTTTCTCAGTATTGCCCAAAAAAATCAAAGGAGAAGGTGGGGCATGGTGGCTTACTCCTGTAATCCTAGCATTCTGGGAGGCCAAGGCAGGTGGATTGCTTGAGCTCATGAGTTCAAGACTAGCCTGAGCAAAAGGGAAACCTGGTCTCTATTCAAAATAGAAAAACTGAGATAAGAGGATTGCTTGAGCCCAAGAGTTTGAGGCTGCTGTGAGCTATGACACCACAGCACTCTACCCAGGGTGACAGCTTGAGACTCTGTCTCAAGAAAAAAAAAAAAAAAAGGGAGAACATCCTGGCCCATCCATTGGTGATGCTGAGGAAAAACTGGGAGAGATATGGAATATCATTGCTGTAGATAACAAGCAGCCTTATAAAAAAGAAGGCTGCAAAGCTGAAGGAAAAATACAAAAAGGATATTGCTGCATATCAAGCTAAAGGAAAGCTGACACAGCAAAACAGAGTCCAGGCTAAAAAAGGAAGAAGAAGAAGATGATGATGATGAATAAGCTGGTTCTAGTGCAGTTTTCTTTCTTACCTATAGAGTTTAATTTAACTTAACTGGAGTTGTATACAACTCCATTTAAAGAGAAAAACTGAAATGTAACACTGTGTAAGATTTGTTTTTAAACTGCACGGTGTCTTTTTTTGTATGCTTAACTACTAAATGTGTCTTTAGACAGCCCTGTCCTGACGGTTATTTTCAATAGTTACTAATCTTGCCCGGTACAGTATGGGGTTATAAACAGGCTGGGAAATTTAAAGCAGGTTCTTATTGGTGCCAGCACAAATTAGTTATATATGGGGACAGTAGTTAGTTGCAAAAACAGTTGTAGCCATTTTGTTGACATTCTGAATGTTTCTAAGTAAATACATTCTTTTTTAACTAAAAAAGAAAACAGAAAATCTGGCTAGGCACAGTGGCTCATATTTGTAATCCTAGAACTCTAGGAGGCCAAGGCGGGTAGATTACTTAAGCTCAGTAGTTTGAGACCAGCCTGAGCAAGATTGAGACCCTTACTCTACTAAAAAATAGAACAACTAGCTGGTGCAGTGGCACCTGCCTGTACTCCTAGCTACTAGGGAGGCTAAGGCAAGAGGATTGCTCATGCTCAAGAGCTTGAAAAGGCTGTGAGCTATGATGCCACAGCACTCTACTCAGAGTGACAGAGTGAGATTCTGTTTCGAAAAAAAAAAAAAAATGGAGGAGGTGCCTGTGGCTCATCGAGTAGGGTGCTGGCCCCATATACTGAAGGTGGGGGGTTAAAACCTGGCCTGGGCCGAAGTGCAAAAACAGAAAAATAGACAGGCTTTGTGGCGTAGTCCCAGTTACTCGGGAGGCTAAGGCAGGAGAATCGCCTAAGCCCAGGAGTTGGAGATTGCTGTGAGCAGTGTGATGCCATGGCACACTCTGCCAAGGGCAATAAAGTGAGACTGTGTCTCTAAAAAAAAAAAAAAAAATAGGAAAAGAAAATATAAAGTCTGAAAAGATCAGTAACAAGGAAATTGAATCATCAATCAAAAACTCTCAACAAAATAAAGCCCAGGGGCAAATGTCTTCACTGGTAAATTCTACTAAATATCTAAGAAATCAATCCTTCTCTAACCCTTCCCTAACCCTTAAGAAAAATTAAAGAAGAGGAAACATTTCCAAACTCATCTCATGTGGCCATCATTGCCATACCAAAACCAGATAAGGACACTATAAGAAAATTACAGGCCAGTATTCCTGATGAACACAGATGCAAAAATCCTTAAGGAAATACTAGTAAGTCAAATTTGACTGCACACAAAAAGATCATACATCATGACTAAGTGGGCTCTATCCCTGGGATGCAAGGATGGTTCAACATCTCATCAACCAATGTGATACACTGCATTAACAGAATTAAGGATAAAAATCATGTGGTCACCTTAACAAATATAAAAAGAACATTCAACAAAACTCAACGTGTGTTCATGATAAAAAATACTCAACAAATTAGATATAAAGAAATGTACTTAAAGGCCACATCTATGAAGCCCAGATGAAAACCTGAACGCTCAGGTGACACCTGTGGCTCAGTGGGTAGGGCATCAGCTCCATATACCGAGGGTGGCGGGTTCAAACCCAGCCCTGGCCAAACTGCAACAAAAAAATTGCTGGCATTGTGGCTGGCACCTGTAGTCCCAGCTACTCGGGAGGCTGAGGCAAAAGAATCACCTAAGCCCAGGAGTTAGAGCTGTGTGACACCATGGTACTCTACTGAGGGAGATAGAGTGAGACTCTGTCTCTACCAAAAAAAGAAAGAAAGAACACCTGAAAGGTCTTCCTCTAAAAATTAACAAAGATGCCCATTCTTATAAATTCTATTCAATACAGTACAGGAAGTCCTATCCAAAGCAATAATGCAAAAAAAAGGAGGGGAAAGAGGGCATTCAAATAGGAAACGTACTAAAATTGTCTTTGTAGATGACATGATCTTACATATAGGAAACCCCTAAAGATTTCACTACCAAATTGTTAGTAGTAATAAATTAATTCAGGAAAGTTACAGGACACAAAATCAACAAATCAAAATCAGTTGTGTTCCTATACACAAAGACTTCAAAAAAGAATTTAAAAAACAATCATATTTACAGTAGCATAAAAAATACTTAGGGGCTCGGCGCCTGTGGCTCAACAGGCTAAGGCGCCAGCCACGTACACCTGAGCTGGC
>CAUYON010145008.1:0-10000 GCA_963573935.1 Arctocebus calabarensis
AACAACAACAAAAAACCCACAAAACAAAACAAAGCCAAGAAACAAAGCAGTATACATATCTTGCTGATATTGTCTGGGCAAGAGGTGTTCTTCAGGGGTATGATATGTTAATCGCAATGTTGATACAGCTGAACAAAATGGAGACCGGAGGCCTGTAAAGATTTCTCAAACCCTGCAGGGTGGAGAGCTTAAATCCTCCTCAGCCTGTTTAGAAGGCACTTTAAATCACAAACTTGGGCTAAGCAGAAGCTTTCCCAGGAAAGTGCTTGTGGCTGGGATCACTCCTTAAGTGGCTTTTCACTTACCCAGTGTGCCAAAACTGGTCTCACCCAAATGCCCCGAGGGCTAAGGCTGCAAGGCGTCTCAGTCCCCGCCTTTAGGCTGCTCAGTCATTAGATTACTCGCTCCCTTCCCGATGGTTGTTCTGTGACCCTGAGGGTAGAGCTTGCCAGGGCAGTTCTCCTACGATGGCTCCACACAGCCCACAATCAAACACTGGTAGCTCTTTCTGGCTTGGTGGCTCAGTCTGGAGCCCCAGACAACACTCAAATACCTCCGCACTCCTGCCCCAGTTCTCTCAAGGCAGTTCAACTGAGTGCCAAGTCCAAAAGAAACCCAAACAGCTCACAGGTAAGGCCTTTCCAGTTTGTAATCTCACTGGCGCTGTAGTCACAGCTGCCGGCAGGATTAGACCGAACAAACACACGCAACCACTTGCCAGATCTCCACTGCTTTTGCCTTCCTCAGGGTGTCCAGAAGTCTCATGCTGTCTCCCTGTGTCCCGAAATGGATGTTTCTGGGCAGATCTCACCAGCCAGAGATGCCTGAAGTCCTCTCTCCCCAGTCTCACCTAGCCCAGTTGCAAGGAAGCTGTTACTCAGCCACCATCTTGGCTCCTCCCTACATTAGGATCTTCTAAAGAGCAATGAGTCAAGTCAATGTACAAAGGCATATAATATTTTCGTAATTCAAATAGGAGCATTTCTTCAGCATTTTTAATAAATTTGAGGCTTACTATTATAAAAAGTATTTCATGTTATGTACTTTTTATTTGTTTTTTCTTAAAAAAGTAAATTAACAATGTGTCTTAGAATCCCAGAAATGTCTATTAATTTGTCAGTGGTTATTTACCTTAATATAAACATCATAGATTTCAAACTTATTAGCCAACTTATGCTTTTAGTACATAATCCATTTTACATTTACAGTCTTTGGTCATAACAAAGCAAAAATAAGTATAGAGTAATAATTTCCTCTTTTTTTTTTCTCAAACATTAAATATCTTTATTCTTTAAATGCCTGTTTATTATAGCAACAAATAGCAGTAATTGTGCTAATGGTCTTTCTACTTTAACTAATATGATATATTTCATTGTAATCATTCAAAAAATGTATATGGGTTTATGTTTTGGGGGATCATAGTGTTGATGATATTTTTTCCTAAGTCTCTTTAGACTAGTGGTTCTCAACCTTCCTAATGCTGTGACCCTTTAATACAGTTCCTCATGTTGTAGTGAACCCCAAACATAAAATTATTTTCATTGCTACTTTATAACTGTAATTTTGCTACTGTCATAAATTGTAATGTAAATATCTGATATTTTCGCTTGTCTTAGGCAACCCTAAGACAACCCCAAGGCAACCCTAATGACCCTGTGAAAGTGTCATTCTACCCCCAAAGGGGTCACGACCCACAGAACCATGGAAAGACAGATAAAGTAGGATTTAAGTAGACATAAATAATCTTGAGTATTTTTATTCAATTTTCATTAAAGAAAAAAATTAAAGACTTTTTTCTTAGGTTTTAAAATGCAAAGTTGAAGACTCAGAGGAGTACTGCATCAGTAAGACATGATATCAGGAGGCATTTGACTTTTTCACCTCAGTTTTCATATACAGACCCTTGACTTAGAGCTTTGTCACATTCCAAGGAATTCCTGCATAATTGATGAAACTAAATTTAGGCTTAATTTTGCAACTATTTAGACCCATCCTTTGGTAGTAAGCACTCATGATAGTTTCTTAAATTAAGTTCATATGATTTTATTTGCTTTGCTTTTAGTATTTGGTATGAAACCGGTAATAGAGAATAAGATATGCACTTATAGTCTCCTTTCTATGTACTAGTTTTCTGATGATATTAAAAGACTTTTTCTTTAGTCCCAATGATTAAATAAAGAATTATATCTGCAGTAAACATATTGGAGAGTTGTGTTTTATATTCCATTGTAGGTGAAAGTAGAAAATTTATGTGCTGAAAAATTGCCATGAACCAAATGTGGTAAATATGGTATTTCTCTTGATTAAGAGAACCTGAAAATAAATATATACAAACACTAGTTTTGACCTTTATTTCAATGAGTGAAAAGTAGTCATCCTGAAAATTATGTTAGGAAATGTGTTATATGTCTCATTATATGTTTTGGTTTAAATTTGATGCTAGAAATTTGGGATATTTTAAAATTAAAGATATAATGCTTTCTGCATAGGAATTTTTTTAAAAATCTATTATGTTAAAGACTTACATAGCACAACTCTTTCACATTTTTACATGCATTGATGTGATATTACAAACTAATGGTCTTTTGCATAATTTTAGTTGTGATTACTAATGGCTTTTTAAGCATTTAATTTAATGTTATCCCAAGTAGTGATAACTCTTTTCCCTTTACTTGTTTTTTGAGTCTTTTGTTAGAATTTGTAAATAAAATTTCAATTTTTTTGCATAGGAAAATTTTTACTTTATTTTTAACTAAGAATCTTAGGTGCAGCAAGTTGTATATATGAGACTTACTTCATTTTTATCTAATTTATTAATGGTTCTAATATACCATAGTCTAGATGTTTTAGGCACTGTAATTTGGTCTTTAAATTGCAGACCATTAGAAGATTATACCTATTTACTCTCATGTATTCCCAGTCCTAAAAACATTCATAATATGTTAAATGAGTGCTGTCAGAACCAATTTGTTTGCCTAACCCATTAATATAAATTTTGTGATTAAGTTTTAAGCACATTAATTTATTTAAAATATATAGCTTACTATTGAACTATTACATTATATACAGTGTGAGATATAAACAAAAAGAGACATGAAAAATGAGATAAAATTAAACATCAATGAACTAGGTTTGTTTTTTGTTTTTTGCAGAAGCTTATGTTAGATTATCAAGGCCTGTCAGTTCTTCCTATAGTCATTTTATCTAAACTTACACTTAGCCCAGGGAAAAACCATCTTAATAACTGTGAATAAATACAATACAATTCCCTTTGTTTTTCAAGGGCTTCTCATTTCATTTCTGCATTTCTGGAAATCCTATGATGACTCCAATTTTCTTCTAAATCTTAATATTTGGCCTTTATTAACCCTAAAAATCTAAATATTTGTGCCCACTTGACACAAAAAGAATCTTGTAATCAAGTGATTATATAATTTTATGTCCTAACCAACATACTGTAAATATTTAATAAGTGCATCATGACAATGGGTATAAGCAGAGACTGTCCTAGGGAAACAATGGCTTATTTTTACTCTAGCAATAAGGATTATTTTGAGAGATATAAAGTAACCACTTCCTAGTATTTATCAACTGAAGTTCTTTGTTTATTCAAAAGTAGTTCAAACATAATTGCTTGAATTTCCTACTAATTGGGCAAGTATTGTCTTTGTTTCCCTCAAAGTTTCTCATTAAAAAGATGTACTCTTTGTTGTTTCATAAATTTGTTTTCCTTCTGAACTAAAAAAATACTTAATTTAAAATTGAAAAAAATATATTTGTTATGTACAACATGATGTTTTGAAATATAATTACTATTCATTTTTTTTTTGTGGTGAGAACACTCAAAATCTACTCTTCGGAATCTTTAATAGAAGACGTTAAAGAAAAAGAATAAAAGAAGTTTCTAGTAACTATAGTCATCCTACTATGCAATAGATCCCTTAACCTTAAAATTTTTCCATAATAATAAGAGACATTTTTGAAAAAAAAATGCAATGAAATAGGTGTTTTAATTCCCTTCCTTTTTTTTTTTTTTTTTTTTTAATACAGTGGCAGGACAAAAATGCATATGGGAAGAAAAATGCCAGGCAAGAAATTGTGTGCTCAAGGAAGTGTGGAACATAAATGAAAAACACTGCTCAGAAATACACCGCAGTAAAATTGCAATGGGACTAGTTTAGTGAACACTTAAGAGAGAAACAATTCTCTAAGAAAGTGGAGACATTTTTTACTAAGTCAATTTAATGACACTGCTTTAGAAACAGAAGAACTACATTGTTTTTTTCATTTTATTTATGCTTGAGTTATAATAGCACTACGTATAATTGTATTAGGCCAAGTTCATGGTATCTGACACTTTTTAGTGCATAATCTTTGTACTCTGTAATGTTAAGTGTATAACTGCTTGGGGTGAGAGAGAGGTATATCAGGTCAGAAGACAAGACTTGGCTGGATTGAACCAGCTAAACTGAAATTAATGGGTTTTCAGTTATCAGATTTTAGAATATATTCAATTTAATTAATTAAAGTTTAAATTGAGTTCATTTCTTAGCAAAATTCTTAATAGCACAGTTAATTAGCTAAGGTCCAAATTTGGCAGTTGATTCTAATTTGATGAGGGATTTCTTCTGGGCTTTTAATTGCTATAGTTGCCTTTTTAAAGTCACAAATTTAAAGTCCAGGAAAAAGCTGCTAGCCAATTTTACAAATTCATTATAAGGAAATGTATATTAATAAAAAATATTATTGGAACTGTGTGCATTATTTGGAAAATAAATGTTACTATGTGTGATAGCAGAACTGCAATGTTTTTAATATATCGCCGAAAGTTTAGTAGGAACAAGTCTCTGCTTATTAAAAAAGAATACTTTCCATTGAATAAAAATGTTACAAAATAGTGGACATAATGCTTTCATAAAATGGAAAATTTAAAGGTCCTTTATTATTTCAATTCAAAAAATGCAATTACTATCAAAAGTATCCTGCCCACATAAATGTTCTTTTTGAAAGATACATAGAACACAGTCATTTTAAGCAGCCTATTTTCATATTTAGAGAAGACAGAGTTCTCCTCAATGAAGTAGTACATCCAAGTCTTTCTCTGTACTGGTTAAATTATCATTTTAAGATTAGAAAACTTTTGTAATTATTCCCAGAGATAGCAAGATGTACCTTTATATTTACATTAAGGCATAAATCTGTTCATATTTCCAGAGGGAAATTATAGGACAAAAGCAGTATCTTTATTTGAATTAGGTAAATTTGAAGTGCAATACGATGAATTTATTCATTACATGTAATTTCTAAAGAAAATATACTTTAAAATTAGGTATTGCCTAGTTCTGATATTTTCATAATGATTTTACAATAATAACCCTGATTCCTAAGATATCTGACTTATTAAAAATTGATATTAAATCATTCATCAAATATATTGAGATTGCATAAATTATTAGGTTTAAAGGTAAATGATTTTGTGATTAGATTGTCATCATTTAACTTGTAGATATTTTCAAAATCTGTAAAATATAAATCTATGTGTTATAGTGCTTACTGTCTTGAGGAATATTCTGAATTTTTAGTGAATTTTCCACTCATGTGTAATCTTTAATAATAAATGATAAATCAAATTGCCTTTGATATGCTTTCATTAATTTTCAAAAGATAGTATGTTATGATGGTTAAGACTTTTAATTTTTGATTCAGACAATTTCAAAATCAAACTCTAGCAAATTAATATCTATGTGAAGTCTTTGAACTTAAGTTTATCAGTAAAATGAGGGTAATGATAACAGAAAAATAACATGGCTACATTGGGAAAGTAAAGAAAAATATATAGTTCTTACTTAGTGTCTCATATGAAAAATTGTCATTATTAAATCCTTTCCCCTCCCTCCCTCTCTTCCCTCCTTCCTTTCCTTCCTTCCTTCCTTCCGTCCTACTTTCCCTCCTTCCTTCCTTGATAATCTGACAGGATTTCATCTTTCCTATAATTCAGTGTCTCTATTTTTTAAACTTATTTTCATTCTGTGCTTGTTTAAAGTTGAGTTAAAAACAACTAGACTTTTTGGTTCTTCATGGGTTGAAGAATTATGAGAGGCATATTTGGACTTGATGGCACGGAAAATATCTCTCTCAGAGATCCTGAATTTTGTGCTGGATATAGTGACTGGGTGGGAATTGATATGTTCTATCTTAGAAAGGGACTTATTGAAGTCTTTATATGAGAGAAAATTCAACATAGTATTTGGTGGCCACAGAGAAATGTACCAAAGAGTGGTTAGTTATTTACTATATCCATTGCTCTTTTTTTCTTATAGCCATCGTTGTAATTAAGATGAAATTATACTTATTTGTTTCACTTCTGTGTCTGGGCCATAGAAATCTTCCAAGGTGCTCACTCTCTCACTTCCCATACATTGACTGAACATGAATTACTCTAAGTTTCCAGGGGGGTTAAGAGTCACAGTTTTGGAATGAGTCACATCCACAAGCCAATACAAAAGAGAGAGTCCCTAACAAGACTGCCCTTTCAAGACAGATATTTTGGATTCTTATAAGATACAGTACAGATTTTGTTATGTTAAGTAATGAAATTTTAAAGTGTTTTGTTTTAGCATTTAGTCTGTTGCAACCAATACATTTTCCTCATGGACTAATTCTCATCTATTCTGCATCCCAGAGAATGAAGAGAAGTTAATTATGGAAAATTGATAAAAATAGCATGCACAGAAGGAGACTATCTAGTTTAAGATAGAGGAAGCAGCAAGTACAAAGAATAAGATGAGATAAAGAAAGAGATAGAAGTGAGAGAAAGAGAGAGGCAGACAGAGAGAGAATGTCTTATTTTAATGACCATATTAAGTAGTTTCTTTTTCCCTCTAAGTAAATTCATTTCAGATTAATGTGAAGGTGCAAACAATCAGATCAAAGTATTAGATTTTGTTAGGTAGAGTCCCTCTTGTGGTTATGACCCACACACAGAAGAAGTGCCAAACACCCCCACCCCATGCCCATTCAGTGTGTGCACTGCATCCCTCCCCCTCACTTGCTACCCCTCCCCCCAACGTGAATTGAAATGAATTTTTCTCCTATGTAGGCATGTGTCACATGGTCTCCTGGCTTCATATTAGTATTGAGTATGTGGGATATTTGCTTTTCCATTATTGTGATACTTTATTAAGAAGAATGTGTTTCAGTTTCATCAAGGATATTACATAAGAAGTGAAGTTACCCTCTATTTTTATGGCTGAGTAGTGTCTCCTGGTGTGCATATACCACAATGTGATAATCCATTCCTGAGTTGATGGGCACTTAGATGGTTTCCACGTCTTGGTGATTGTAAATTGAGCTACAATAAATAATCTAGTGCAAATGTTTTATGATAAAATAATTTTTTTCTTCTGAGTAGACACCTAGTAGTGGGATTGCAGGGTCAGATGGGAGATCTAATTAGAGATCTTTCAGGATTCTCCATACTTCTTTCCAAAGAGGCTGTATTACTTTGCAGTCTTACCAACAGTGTAGAAGTGTTCCCCTATCTCCACATCCACGCCAGCACCTGCAGCTTTGGGACTTTGTGATGTGAGCTAATCTTATTGGGGTTAGGTGATATCTCAATGTGGTTTTTATTTGCATTTCTCTGATGATTAGGGATTATGAGCATTTTTTCTATACCTCATATTAACTTCCTTCCTTCACTCCTTTATTTACTGGATCCAAAAATATTAGCCTTTCTCTGTTTCCTAAAGACACCAATCTATTTTCAGTTGTAGAACCTTCTCGAACGCTGTGTATCCTACCAGAAACATCTTCTTTTTAATCTTTGGCTAACCCCTAAATGCCCCATGTTTCTCAAATTAAATGGTACTTCTAAAAAAAAAAAAACACTTTCTCAAACTTCAGTCTAATTAGACCCCGATTCTTCATCTCTTTCTTCATGTTGTTATTTTTTTTATAAAGAAACAGTTGCCACAATTTATATTTATGTAATAATTTGGACATCACATTTTAAAATATCTATTTCCTCTACCACATGTTAAATTGAATGAAAAATACTTGGGACATAATAATCACACAAATATTTAGAGAATGAAGTGACTTAGATGATAATGGATGTTAGGAGAAAGTTTTCTTTTTATGTTACATGCTTGTATTTTATTATAGAGACCATTGAGAGGCATTGAGGGGTTTTATGCCATTGACTGATATAATCAAGTTTCTCTTTCAGAAAGATTACTTCACTTGTGAAATGAATTGAGAATGGGGTAGGGTGGAGTGGTGCTATGCATGTCTGGAGAAAATTGTTTCTATATTCTATGAGACAGATGAAGACAGTATTAATTAAAGAAGTATGAGTGGAGATCAAAAGCAAGGCCTAGAACTGAAAGATGTTAGGAATGCAAGCCAAATGGAGAAGACAGTGTGAGATACTGATGAAAAGTGTTTGAAAGAAATACCTATGATTATTATTGGACACTTCTAACCCATGTAAACTTCATCAAATGACTTAAATTTTCCTTAGCCTCAGTTTTCTCAGCCAAATAATTGTGTGTTTTTGTTGTCAATTTTTGAACTATTATGTATTTAGCAGTTATGATGATATTCTCAGCAATGCTGGTGCTTCTGTGACTGAATCAGTGAGTGGGGCTCCAGAGTCCCCAAACTCAAAGCCTTGCTCCTGTTACCTTTTCTGAGCCCTCACACTGGGCCCTGAGGAATTGTTGGGATCTGATGAGAACAGGGTAAAGATAATTGTCCTCCTAGAAATCTACGTTTAGGTGTTTGGGACACATCTCAAATTGAATTCATAATCATATTTCAGATCTGTCTCTCCACGTATCATCTTTTCTTGGAGAGTCTTGGCCTTGGATGGGAAGAGAGAAAGTCACAGCATTTCTGAACTTCACTTTCTCATCTTTTCAATTGCCATGATGCATGTCCATACCTTGTCTTCCTGACAGGGATTTTATGAGAAGGGATGAAATAATGGGTGATTCTGAAAACTTTTGAAATCTTTAAATCTTCTATATGCAGTAACCAATACCTTGTAATTGTCACCACATCGTTTTAGGGACAGAGGTCACTTTGAAGACAGGCTGTCTCGTACGCATTTTTCTTCTTCAGTGCTTAACACTGTACCTAGCAAGCAGGTCGTAAAACACAAAAAAAGTTTCTTTGTGTTCCCCAAACTAAATTTTACTATGTAACTTAAATTTTATGAAACTAAGGGTTAGTGTCTTTGTTCTCAACAAAAATATAGAAGAAACAGAGGAATAAAAAATGAAAGACAGAAAAGTAGAAGCCATTTGAAAAATTTATTCTGTCAGTCTCTCCTGCTTTATCCCAAGGAGGAGTTCACTAAACTCAGCACTACTTTGTGACACATTCAGTTTTCAGTTTATTAATATTGACCTTGGATATGAGTATCTGTAGGAAGACATCCATTAAGGAGGATTTGTCCTCAATCTACATATCGGGTTTTACTTTTTTGTCTATTTGTTTTACACTGAATGAACAAAACAATAGTAATTGTTCTCAGGAATATTATAAAAATCCAGAATGACATTAATGCAATATTTTTTATATGTAGAATGAGATTAAGTACCCAGAAGCAATCTCCTTCTATGTAATATCTCCAGTAGAAGAGTATAAAAAGTAATCAAGTTTATAAAATATGCAAAATTCATAGAGGGCACAGATTTTAGATAAAATAAGATATCCTAGGTTATATATTAATTTTGAGATTAAGTATTAATATTCAGAATATTTAAATCAAACCTTCCCTAATGCAGTTTACATTTGAGTTCCATTTTTCTGTTTATATGATTTTCCTGTGCTACATGGTATGAAATGGCCCATCCAGATATTGTCTTATCCAGAAAAAATACGCCATTAATTCATCTGAAACCCTTTTCATCCCTCCAGTAGCAAATCAAGTTTAAGGGGGCTTTGTTGGAGAAAAAAGGAATAGAGAAACCATGATACATGAGACTTGTTT
>CAUYON010145008.1:15000-99281 GCA_963573935.1 Arctocebus calabarensis
TTAAAGTTTCATATTAGTTCTAATAATTTTATGTTAGTCTTTTTCAAAAAGATTGAAACTTGAAAGTCTTTGAAGGCATTTCTTGAAGGTATCGTAGACAGTTACATGCCTACTAACATTTGTCAATAAAAATATTTATAAAATTCTTGGCAATCAGAGAAAATACTAAATATCATTTATTTAATTTATATTTTTAATTATATTATTGTTAAACTTTTTATTTAATGTTGGTCATTAATTAGGAAACAGGTGTTCTGAAGAACATTTAGAAATCACGTGTCCTCTGCCATGATTGACATCTAACGTTAAGGCCCGGAGTCAACTTCAGAGGTTCATTAGTGAGCAAACTGTCAAAATACTTCTAGGCCAATATTCTGATATTACTTATGGCTTGGAATTCCATCATCTCAGATTATTTAGTTCAGAATTTTCCAGACTGTCTCAGCACCTGATTTGATTCCTCCTCACAACAGAAGCAACTTTAAAATTTTCATTGATACACTTAATAACATTACTGTAAATTAACAAACCAAATGCCAAAAGCAAAACAAAAAATTAAGTCATGCAAATGCGTAATAAACTCAGTAAGAGCATGAGATTCTGGTGTCTTAATGTGAAATAGCTGTGAGGAATGGGTGCAGAGCTGTTTATTAACTTCAAGGAATTCCTATTATTACTTCTTTGTGAACAAACTTTTATTTTTTATTAATGTTTGCTTAGAAAAATGACATAATAAATTGTTAATTATATTGTATAGGGAATTAATCTCAATTTGAAAGTAGGCATCACATGAGTTTCTAAAATATCTGGAATCTATTGGATTAATCTATGACCATACAAGGACATATGCAAGTATGCAATTTTTTTTCTTTTTAGAAAAGTATAAGCAATCAAAATTAAGGATCTTGTCCTGGCTCTTTCAGATTTCAGTTTTACTCATTACTCTAAAGTAGCTGAACTCTTTGAGGAGAAGTTTCTGCTAAAGTTTGTGCTGTTATTATTTTTATTAAGGCCACTATTGTAATCATAATCTAGTGTTGTTTGGTGCTAAAAAATATCAGATATTTCAAGAAAGTAAATAATAATAGGGGGTTATCAGCTATGTGTGACATACTTTAATTTTATTTTTCCAGACCTCAATCTTTTGGGGTAAATTGAGCTCACTTATGTAATTAGGTTAGAGAGGAGGAAAAATATTACTCTCATCAAAATAACTGCAATGAAATGTAGTTGAACACAGTATATATGTGATTTTTCGTGAGAGTTTATCAACTTCACTTGAGGGAAATACAAAAACCAAAAATGTTAAAGTTAGAACAGTGGATCTTTTTATTTCACAAACATCTTCCATTTGATTATGATCATCTTGAGGGAAAGGATCATGCATTGTGCCTTTCAGAGCCCTAACTATAGTATTGACCTTGGCATAGTCATACTCCAAGTTTTAAGTGAATGCGGAAGAAAGAGAGACTGAGCTTGTCAGGGAAGTAGAGGTCCTTCATAAAAAGAAGTGAAAATACAGCTGGTCTGTGGGTCCCTTGACACCACGAGGGATCTTCTCTGGAGGGGGTAATCAGTGCACACAGAAGGCAGTAGTAGAAAGCATAGACAGGCATGGACTCGCCTACAGGTAAGTGTGTGTGTGTATGATTGCAGCACATTTTAGATAGACGGTATATGAAATCACGGCTTATGGGCTATAAGCAAAATAAAAATTTCCTTGAGTTTGCTACTAAATCTTCAGTAAAAGACAGTCCTGAAATGAACTTCAATTCCAAATTGAGACCTTAATACAGCAAGTAGAATGAGTTCAGTCTGTTATATTAAAACTTGTTTTATTCTTGGTTAAATAGCTTATTCTCTGCTCTAAGCCATGAGAAGGCCTATGAATAGAAGTGTCTTCCTGGAAGAAGGCAGGCTTGTTCTCTCTCCCCATTAACTTCTATTTCTAGTTCCAGGGTGAAGTGGGGGGAGGCAGGAGAGGTTGGGGAATAGGACCTATGGTTTCATTTTCTGTGTAGCTACGTACTTCCTGAGCCTGAGAGTTACTTCGGGGCAATCCTTTCCCTACAAAGACATTTGTGGGAAGTTCAGAGTCCCTGAGGAGTGGATGGTGCAGCGCTCTCCCTTCTAACCCCGGGTAACTCAGGACTTCCTTCACAGTTCCCTTCATAGCCCAGCCTCTCTTCAGGGCGAAACATAAACTTGGGTAAGTTCAGGGGTAAGTCTGGCACTAATCCACTCTCCCTGGCCCCAAGCAGATTTAGAAAGCACTCATCAGACCCTTTCCACAGGCCTGAACAAAGCCCCTCATGAAGAGGGGGTTCATTTCATGTGTCAGCTTGACTGGGTTAGTGGATCCCCAAATAGTTGGGAAAACATTGTTTCTAGGTGTGTCTGTAATGGTATTTCCAGAAGAGATTACTATTTGAATTAGTAGGTCCAGTGAAGAAGACCCTCCCTCAACACTGTGGATGGGCATTATCTAATACTTTGAGGCACTGGAGAGAAAAGATTAAAAAAAAAAAGGCAGAAGAAAGGTGAATTTAATTTTTCTCTTGTTTTGTTGAAACATTCATCTTCTCCTGCCATCAGACAGAGAAGCTCTGCGTCCTTGGGCCACTGGATTCTCGATGAATGACAATATAGCTTTCCTGACTTTCCAGGTTACAAATGGTGCATTGTGGGACATCTCGGCCTCCATAATTGCAGGAGCCAATTCCCACAGTAAATCTCCTCTGATGTAGTTATATATTTCCTGTTAGTTTGGTTTGTCTGGGAGTACACAGAGCTCAAAGGGAAAGGAGATAGTATCTCTGAGTGCTTCCAACTTTGGATAGAGGAATAGCTTATTCATTTCTCTCCAAAAATAAAAAAAAAGGCATTTTTACAATGCTGTCATTCAACTATTAGTGTTTCTTATTTCTCTGATCTCACCGATAATTCAAAAATTGCAAAAACCATAATTGTACCATTAGAAATATTCTGCATTTCTAATCTACCGTATTTTTGTTTTCTCCACAGATTCTTCTATTTTTGTCACTGTTACTACTTCATTGTAGGAAGAATGAACGAGGAGGAAAATCAAGTTGGTAAGTATTTTGAAGCCGTACTGAAATATTTTGCCAAGTTTCTTAGGAATGAAAATATTTTAGCAAAGGAAATATCTTACTTGCATATCCAATTAAAGAAAATAAACAGAATTTCACATACTGAATACAGTCAGTAAGCTCAGAAGCTAGATCTCTCCCCTTCCCTTTCCAATTCCCTGCTTGATACCTCCACAGAAACCAGGGAATATGAAGAGCATATTTTGAAAAGCCTCTCCTGAAAAAAAAAAAAAAGGAAAACCTCTCCTGAAGACATGAGGAACAACCAGAAGAATTAAAATAAAGAAGACAAAAAAAAAAAAAATTCAGATCTTCACTGGGGAGACAATGAAGGCTGTCAGACCAGTTAAGAAATAAAGTGGTTGTAAGAAAGGTGAGGAAGGGAAGAATTTGAGTATGATGTAAAAGGATATATATGTTTTTTATCTATACGGTGAGCAAAAAGGGAGAAAAATAAACATGAATCTGATTTGGATAAAATATTTCAAAGCCATAAAATCATAAATGAAACATTTATTTTTTCAATAAGTCTTTAATCTGTTGTATATTAATATTTAGAATACTTCTCAATTTGGATTAGTGAAACTAAAGATTTGGGGGCTTCCATACCCACAGAGTGGCTCTGCAGAATGAGTCGCCTAACCTTGCTTCACAAGTTCATTGGCCAAATCCAGCCCAATACTTGTTTTGGTATAGTTTGAGGGTTAAGAAGGATTTTTAAATTTCCAGTGGTTGAAGAAAGCAAGAGAAGTAATAGTATTTGTTGACACCTGAAAATAATATGAAATACAAAATATTACATCTGTGAATAAAGGTTTACTGAAGGACAACCATGTTTATTTATTTACATAGTTTGGGGAAATTTTTCTTGGTGAAAACCAGAGAGCCAATTAGTTTTGAAAGACTCTAGGGCTCAGAAAACAAAGTATTTAGTCTCTGGCCCTTTACAGAAATAATTTGTCGATCTCTTCTCTGAATAGTTAGCTCTCCAAGGACTACAATCATATTTTAGTTATCTTTGTTAGCATTTAGTACATGGCTGACATGCAAAAGAGACTCAGTAGTTTCAAAATGGATATAATTTGTAAATTCCATTAAATAGCTTTTATCAAACAACTACGATCCTGAAATCCCCATCTTTACGTGAAAATCGTATTTTACAATTCTCATAGTAAGGAACTGAAAAGTGATAAAACCTACTCGAGAGCATAGAATGCTCAACATACAAAGATTTGGCTCCAAGTTCCATGTCTGCCCCATTCATAATCTTTGGTAATTTACTAATTGCTTCTAGTCCACTCTTTCAATTTCTGTAAAACAGGGCAAAATAGTGCTTATCTCACAGGGTTGTGGCAGTAGTTAAATGAAATAGTGCTTATGATAATTTAGTATAGTGACCAAAGTATAGTTAAGTTTTTAATAAAGGTTAGCTATTTTTACTAGATACGTACAAAGTTTCCTAACTTAATTTATTCCTTTCAATAGTTTTTAGTCACAGCTTTTAGAAGAAATTATAATTTAGTTCATGTGGTTTATAAAAACATATCTAAACATTTATTCATTTCTACAAATAAGCACAGCTTTATAGGTAGTTAAAAATATTTTGATCCCCAAATCCCATTATTAGAATATTATAATTGCATAAGGCTCATAAGTAAATATAAATATATGTCCATACTCTACATGGGTATGAAGAATACCTTCAAAGAAAAAATAGGCATTTATTTATAAGGAATATATATATGTATAAGAGGTATCATTAAAAAGCTTTTACAATTTGAAGAGTCAAAGCACACATGTTTAAGTAATATATACTGCATAACTTTACCATAGACCTCTGAAATATATTTTTAAAACCACAATTTGAAAATTAATAACTTAAACATCTAGAAATAATACTTCAACTATATCAGTTTGAATTAATAATGTTAATTTAAGGATGTTAAAATGTTATAAAGTATTATTCTATTTAATATAATACATATGGTATCCAAATTGCATTGTTCCATTTATTTCCCTTGATGAAATGTTAACATCACTCAAAGTAATTCTTTGGACAGTAATGTTTAATTCAGGTTTTATGACTCCTCTGAGTGAAGAGGAAGAATGTTGTAATTTTGGGGGGGTGTAGAATCATTTGCTATGGTAAACTGGATAGATGCTTGTGCTATCTCATGGGAGTAAGTTTGAAAAAAAGGGTAGCTGGATCTATTCTGCTGAGATGCCAAGGGCCCCATATTCTTTCAAAATCAATGGCCTTAGAGGGATCGTGAATTGCTGAGGTAGAACAATCCTTACGCCTCTTTATCTCTCATCTGCTGTCTTTAAAATCAACTGGAGCTGCGTACTTGGAAGTAGCACAAAGGGTAAGGCTGGAAATAAAAATATAGCCTAGGATTTGTGATGTTCAAGTGATTCTGACTCATTTCTCCAATAGCTGCGGTTCTGAAATACGTTACCCTTATCACTGATATATTGCAGTTCATAGCTTTCTAATTCATTTTACAGAAGTAATCCTGCCCTGCTCTCCCATTACTCTTTTAAGTAGAGCTTACGCTTTGGTTCCATTTGAAATAATTCATCGTTAAGTTCATAATACCTGATTTTATCAAATTATGCAGATATGAAAAGAGTCCAGGCCTTTTTTTTATGAACAAAAACCCAAAATGATTAAAAACTCCCATGCTATTTAATTTTCAAGTGAGGTATAAAATGCACCTATAACCTCTCAGGCCTTTCTCTTTCTTCATTTATGCAGTTTCTGCATTTATGGGGATAACAAAGTCCCTTAGCTTTTTTATTCAACGTATAACAAAAGACCCTTATTATTCCTTATGTGTAAAACTGAGTTTTTAAAAAATGATGTTCTTACTGCCTCTCTAATTTTGTGAATACTCTGCACATATTAGCATTTTATCCTTTCCAGGGAGGTTGGTCTGTGTTTACTTAAATTTTTTTATTACTACATATTAATTTTGTTCTATATTCAAAGACCATTCATCATCAATTATGAGGATTTTTTCTTTATCACTTAAAAATACCCTAAGATGGCTTGGTGCCTGTGGCTCAACGGGCTAAGGCGCCAGCCGCATACATCTGAGTTGGCAGGTTCGAATCCAGCCCGGCCCGCCAAACAACAATGACGGCTGCAACCAAACAAAAAAAAAAAAAAATGGCCGGGCGTTGTGGCCGGTGCCTGTAGTCCCAGCTACTTGGGAGGCAGAGGCAAGAGATTCACTTGAGCCCAGGAATTGGAGGTTGCCATGAGCTGTGATCCCACAGCACTCTATCCAGGGCGACAGCTTAAGGCTCTGTCTCAATAAATAAATAAAAATACCGTAAGATATGTTGCATGTCATGGGAAAATATATAAAGAATATGGAAAATAATTACCACTTTATAATATAAGACAATGAAATAGTATCATTACTGAAAGTAACATGTTGATATTGATTTTTCCTTAATTTGTAAGTGTTCCCACCTTTGTTAGTTCATATTATGGCACAAACTTAGATTTAAATTTTTGAAACAGTAATATGATTAAATGGTCACTAATAACAATAATAAAACACTATTGCCCTCCGATTCCTTGGAGTTACTGACTTTCTTTGGGGGAAAAAAATTCAGATATATTTAAATGAGAGAAGCAAACCATTTAACGAGGGGAGAGAGATGGCAAGGAATCCTAATTGAACTTTAATGTTGCTTATAAACACAAAATGCATGTTACATTTTTATAAATAATATCAGATTTTAAAAGGAATGAATAATTAATTCCAAGACATCACAAAAACTGACATTTTATTTAAGTGTATAATAATTCTTCAGTTTTAATTGCAAACGATACAATTATTTGGTTTCTTTAAACTCTAGTCACACATTGAGTAGCCTCTTATTTTAAGTTACTATAACTAATCACAAACAAAGATGTGTCCAAATATTGAAGGAACATGGGTGTCCCAAACCTCAGATAATGAATTTTAGCTCTCTCTGGAGAAAAGCCTTTCCTGTCTGTAGTCTGGCAATATTCCAAGATTTCTTTTTAAAAGTAACTCCATATGTGTACTGAAAATAAGCGAGTGATGTTTTAAATCAACTGGAAAGAGAGGCTGTTCTTTTCAATATTTTTTTCCTGGGCATAACTTTGAAGTGCAGCATTTGGGGATTATGAAGGTTTGGGTCACCTGCTGCATGAAGGCATGGAAAATTATTTGAAAGTACTCCTTTAAAAAAATGGACTTTAAACTTATGAAATATCACCTGTGGTTATGAAGAGGTATGCAAGTCAAAGCACTTTCTTCAGCCTAAAGAGAAAGAGTTAATTTTAAATTGAGATTATATTTTCCAAGTTTTCTGCGGCTACAAGATCACAATCAAAAATTTGTGGTTCACTTCTTTTAAGGGCAGGAGATGACAGGGATGAGAAAATGCTATTAAATTAAAGAAAATGTGGGTAAAATTGTGAGGTGGTTACTGGAAGTAAAACTGGAGACAACTGGAACAAAGACGATAGTTTACTATTCAAATGATTGTTTCACAGCAGGCATAGCAAGTGATTTCATTTTTAAATAAATACAACTTGCCTGTATTCAAATCTGTTTTGAATTTATTTGATGCATTCAAAACTTGAGATTCATGATATATATATATATATATATATATTCCAATTTGGAATATATATATATATATTGCAATATTTTATTTGGAACAATATTGCTGGCATTGCTAAATTTATATCATATAAATATAAAGTGAAATATATTTGCATTATTTTTTGGAATTGTAAGGAACTGTAATAATATCATAGACACACTTGCTACAGTTAGATATTATCAAATAGGATTTTGAAAAGGCTTGAAAGTCTATCTAGGCGAATATTTACATTAGTACGCAACGCATTTGATTATAACTAAACAGGAAGATGGCTGCATCTTCTATTTAACAGTAACATGTCATGTTTTAAAAACATCAAATCTTCCTGTACTTATCAGAATAAATGGTACTTGTATTAAAAAATAATTCGTCAAAAATGTAAAGAAATGACTTCAGAACCCCATTCCCAAATTAAGTTGACATTTATAAATTAGTAAATTATTTTTATCTTGTACATTTTAAATATAACTGTGGTATGGCTTATAACTTTTACTAAAACTGTAACTTTCACTAGAATATGTGTTTCATTAAATAATAAGTATTCACTACCTGTGCCTTCCATATGGTGGGCACTGTGCTGAAGAGCCAGTGAAATATATTGCATATTCAGATTTATCAGTACTAAAAAAAATGCAGAGAAGGAGGATATAATACTTTGATGTTGTATCAGGAGGTTGTTAAAACGTTTTATACAGAGGGTAGAAAGCATCTCTGAAGTGTTTTTTGAGTAAGGAGTTAAGGATTTCTCACAATGGACATCGTCATTACTGGGAGGTAGAGTGTCCCCATCCAAGGTAGGCAAAGCGAATGCCTCTGTGTGTTCTGAAAACAATGTGACTGTAGGAGGATAATGGGACCATAACTTCATGAACAAGGGTGGGAAGTTATAGGAGAGAATACCTGAGAGGCATAAAGGCAAGATTAAAAAGGACTTTGAGTTTTAATTATATTGAATTGGAGTGTTTTGAGCAGAGGAGCAACATAGCATGTACCAGGTTTCAGCAAATGATGGCTACTTTTGGAATACACTGTAAGTGGGCCAGGTTGATGTTAGCAATACCACTTCAGAACCCATTGTAGCAATCAGGGAAGAGGTGATGTGGGTTGTGAGAGTGATAATGAAAGAAGTGCTCAGAGGTGACTGTTATGTGTGCAGTATTTTGAAAGCATAGAACACAGGGCTTGAATTAGATGTGAAATATATGAGAAAATGAAGAGTCTAGACTGGCAGGTCACAAGATATGAAGGATGAGATGGTGATTGACTCTGATGGAGAAGACTGCAAGAGGAGAATGTCGGAGAGAAGAAATCTGGAACTCTTACAGGACACTTGTAAGGCAAGGCAATTGTTAAGACAACACTGGAATTAATGGTTTGGAGGTTCAAAGTTGGGAAAAATTTCAAAGTCATTAGAATATAGATTGTATTTGAAACTCTTGTACTGGCTGAGATCACCTCAAGAGTGAATATAGACAGATATGAATTAATATTCAATTATTTATTGCAAAGGTAATCATGGTCTTCATTACTTTCACTTCTATATTTTGCAGATTTATACACTTACACAAACATATATACATACACAAAGCTTGCTAGATAAAAACCTAGATAATCCCAAGAAAAAATAGTAAGATGTTGACAAGCAAAAAAAAGAGGAATTGGTAGAATTTCTATAAATAATTTGGAGGGAAATTTTATTGTGTACTTTGTACCTAGTTGAAAATGTGTATGCCCTTAGGACTTAAGATGACCGCTTACAGGCATGAGGAACTGTTATAAATGATTTTTATAATGTATCCCAAAAAGACCTAGGCTAAGATTTTGTTGTAGAACATTGCAACTTAGTATATATCCGAAGAGAAATGAAGCACATGTTAGCAATGGAATATTATATGATTGTTAACTGTATAAACCAGAATTATATATATCAATGTAGATGGGTCTCACAGATATACTATTGAGTCAAGAAGCAAAATGCAATGTGCTTTATACAGTTTTGAAAATATTTTGTCAATTAAAAGAAAAATATATGTCATAATATATAGTATACATGTGCACTATACTAAGTATAAAAATACACATACCTTTAGATTTATTATAATTATTGCTATTGGGACATAAGACTGGAGAGAGGAACACAGAGGACTAAAATATTATTTGTATTGATTTATTTCTTAATGAAGTGTTAAGAGAAACAAGGCAACTATGACTGAATGTTTTTCTTTCCTATTTATATATGTCTTATCCTGTGTTCTTTTCTACATATTTTATCTTTTAAAAAAGATGATCTAATTGTGTGGGGGGGGGAAGGAAGGGGGGAAAGAGAGCGCACGCCTGCATGCTGAATTAGGAATTTTTCCCAATTTTTTAGTTACTGTTGTATAGAGTTGGATTCCTACTAGAACTGTCAAATCAATTGTAAAATGTTTCGCTCTCAGTAAAAGACTTTACTAAACTCACTATCAACTTCTCTCAATGAACAAGTTGGCATTTTCCTTCTGCTAGTTTTTTGATCGTCAAATTCAAATGCATAGCATCACCCAGAACAAATGGAAAGTGAAAGCAACAAGCTACACATTAAGAGAAAAATACACCCACCTCGCATTTGGAAACTGAAATATAAATGATGAGGAGAAAATTCACAGACGGCAGATGCTGGGGTTCTCTTTTCAGCTGTGGATATTAAACAGGAACACCTCTGAGATTCCACATCCTGTGTTTACAGACTGTAGCTGAAATGGTAAAATGATGTATTCTGGTACTGTACTTCTAAATATGCTACAACAGAAGGCATTTATGACAGAGAACCAAAATGTTAGGTTTCCTGCAGTATTTTATTTATTTTAACTTGGAAGAATACCACTCCTTTAAGCTATACTGAATGAGACAATAAATAATGAGCAGTGTTGTGACACAAAGTAATTCTGTGAAAAAGAAATGATTTTGTTTTCAGAGTCATAAATGTTCAACATAACTTGAGGAATATGATTAATTTTTAGATTTGTAAATAGTGAGGCTTTTTAAACGTAGTAAGGTATTGGAATTAAGACACAAATATACAAAATCCAAAAAATGTACAATATAAATAAAATATTCTGAAAGACTATTCTATGTTTCAAAGATAGATCACTTAATATAAATTTAAGAATTAATAAGTGGTATAGCAAAAATAAAGCTTGCTGACAATATTTCTGAAAGTCATGGGTTAACTTTATAGGAGGTCTAATTAGGTTTACACTGTAGATGTTTTAGTACCTAGATGAAGAAAAGTAGCTTTTCTAACCTCAATTTTTAATTCTTCATAGCTATTGTATGCGCCTGCTGTTGATTACAATGATGAAAGAAAGTAGAGGTATTTTATTGCAGTGATTTTGCTTTCCCTAAATCAAAATCAAGTACTTGCTGAGTGTGTGAACTCTGGCAGCAGACTGAAATCTTTACTCTGACTTTTCTCACTTTTAAAATGAAGCTAACTTTTATGAAGATTCTGTGAAATGATACATAAAAGCATTTAGTGTTTGGGACCGGATAAGCACTCATCTCTATCTATTCTACAGATTAATCATTATTATGTTGTTATTTTAAGGAACTACTTTTCTCAGCAACCACTTTGTTCTCCATTTTTCTAGTTTAATGATCATTTAGATCACTTAAAAAAATTACATCTGGTGGGGTGCAATGTCTCACGCCTGTAATTGTAGAGGTCTGGGAGGCCAAAGCTGGAGGATGGCTTGAGTTCAGGAGTTCAAGACCAGCCAGAGCAAGAGTAAGACCCCATCTGTACTAAAAATAGAAAATATTATCTAGGCGTTGTGTTGAGTGTCTGCATTCCCAGCTACTTGGAAGGAACTCTTGAGCCCAAGAGTATGAGGTTGCTATGAGTTATGATAACTCCATAGCCCTCTACCCAGGGCAACAGAGTAAGACTGTATAAAAAATAAATAAATAAATAGAAAGAAACAGAGAAGAAAAATCACATGGGAAAAATCCGTTATCTAATTAAAACCCTTTTATTTTTATCTATCTTTAGGGCACAGACCCCAAATCCTTAATATACTCTTGAAGGTCCAGCCTTCTTCCATAGCCCCACCCGTCACAATTGTTTCTACTTTTGCTTTCCAAACACATGTTGTCTTCTTTTGACTCCAAAAGTCATCTGTGATATGTCTATTTTAAAACCATCTCAAGTATGTATAAGCAACCCTTTGGCCAGTTATTTCCTATTTGCTAAATTCAGTTTCTCTGACTTTTCCTGAGAAGTTTCCTCTTCCTGTCAACACTCCTTTACTGTATACCCACTTCTTCTAATTTTTTGCAGTTAGTTTTACTGTGAGATAGTATTTTAATATATTAACAAAATGGTTTTCCCACGTAGAAAGCATGTGATGAGTTATAGTAGGCCTCATTACACTACCTCCCATTGCCCATGACTATATAAAGTTCTCCTAGACGGGAGAAGGGGCGAGGTAGGAGAGAGAAACACAATAGCACAGACCTTGTGCGGTCCCATAGAGAAGGCGGCCTGGGAGAGCAGGCAATGGGGAGACGCTTGTGTTTGGCAAATTTAAAGGGCTTAGGAAATTTACCATCTCAGGGACATATTAGAGCTCTTGATAAAGTTGCAGTAGTGACTGAAATCTAAACTAGCTCACTTTGCAGCATATTGTGGAAGCAGAAAAAACGTCCCACTGATGTTTTTCAGAATTTGACTCTGAAGCAACTTCAGACCTCCCTGCAGCTCTAAATACTTCAGGAAGGTTTCAGTATTCTAAGGACTTTTCAAAACGTGGCAGGCATAAACATAGAGGGTGCCAAAAAATGTATACATATTTTAAGAAAAGAAAAAACTGGGGTGGTACCTATGCCTCAAAGGAGTAAGGCGTCGGCCCCATATGCCAGAGGTGGCGGGTTCAAATCCAGCCCTAGCCAAAACCTGCAAAATAATAATAATAATAAATTTTTAAAAAGAAAGAAAGGAAAAAACTGTATTAAAATTGTAATAACAAAAATGAACACAGTCACATTGAGCACCTTTTGTAGTAGCAGAAGTCAAGTGAAATTGAGTATTACGAATTTAATGCAGGGGTTTTCCTGTCTTAGAATGTGTATATAATTTTTTGGCATCCTCTGTATATTTTGAAAACCCTCTATTATCACCACCACCGTGTCAAAGGTATTGAGTGGCCAACATGTCTGAGCTGGCACCTAGCCATTTCCAGAACTTGGACAAATCCTCAGAGAAAAACTGTCCACTTATAAGTTAGGGATGCCATAATATAACTTAAACATGATATAAGATGAAAATACAGTAATTTTGTTGCAATATCGGTTTATTGAATACATTGTTTCTCTAAAATTATGTCACTCTGTTGTAGACTGTGAGATCCATAAACATGGAGATCAAGTCTATGTTACTTACACCTTCAAAAGCAAGTACTATGTCTGGCACAAGTGAATATATGTTTTATGTTTGGATAAATAGGTGATGATGAATGAATGAAATGTGTAAGCCCTACTGGCTACGAACTGAAGGCATTATCTTATGGAATAAACATTTGAATTGAGATTTGGATATTATAAAAAGATTTCTGGACTTACTGGCAAAGATTATTACTATCTGACTTCAGACCACTTGAACAATCTGTGTCTCAGTTCTCCCATCTGTAAAACAGAGGTCATAGTACTTATGTCTTGGAGTATTGTGAAGATTGAGATCTCCACTGTATATAGATACACAATATACATGAGGTTTATTATTTAAAGTCTTCAATTTTTTCTTTTAAAAGGTCTTTTTTCTAAGCTAATGTAAAATCAGGAAATGTTACTTTTTTGATTTTATATTTATAGAAAATAAAAGAATGTCCTCAATTTACACAGTAAAGTATAAATGTTCCTAGGAATTGCAAACAATTCTTTTTCATAGATGTAGAAATTTGAAAAAATTCTAATATCCTTATTGGTACATAAAGGAAGTCAGCACTTAATTAAATACTCACTGCACTTACATTATTCGCTGAAAGTATTTTGAGAAATATAGCACCTACTTAGGTTTATTGATTAATATTCATGGAATTATCCTTTCAAGAGTCAGGGGATTTTTTCACAGATTAAAAAATATGTCTGTAAATCAGAGAATCTGACTTAGCTATTGTCATGAATTGTGTGTTTTCAAAATTTATACATTGAATGTTTAACCTCCATACATAAAATGGTTTGTGATAGTAATAGGCTTTTAAAGAGATTAATGAGTTAAAATGAGGTCATTAGAGTAGGTCCTAGTTCAATATAACTGGTGTCCTTATAGAAAAAGGAGATAGGACACCAAGCGATACCAAGGGAGCACAAGCACAGGGAACATCACGTGAGGACAGCAGGAAGACAGCCATCTGCCAGTCAGTGAGGGGCCTCATGGAAATCAAACCCGCTGACACCGCCATCATGGACACCCAGCCTCCGGAACTGTGCAAACATAAATGTCTGTTGCTTAAGCGATCCAGTCTGTGGTATTTTGTTATGGCAGTTCGAGTCATCAAATAGAGCTACCAACAGTTTCATTTGCTTTTTCTTTAAATAATATGTCAAAATATAAAAGAAATTTTAATTAAAAAAATAATTACATCTAGTATTTACGTATGTTAAATATGATCCTCAATTTCATTCTTGGTTATACACCCATGAGAAATGTAGGCTGACAGTCACCATGAAGCATATTTATGCATAGCACCTAAATTGGTAATATCTCCAAACTGGAAATAAGTGACATGCAGATCAGCATGAAACAAGGTAAATGTAGTGCCATATAGTCACACGAGGATTCTAACACGTCTTGAACAGAAAAAGCAAATACTGATGCAGGCAACAAAAAGAGTAAATCTCAAAATATAGTTTTGATTGGAAGAACTCAGAGTACATGCCCCATGGTTTTGTTTATATTAACTTGACAATCAGAACTAATTTGTGATGATAGAAGTCAGAATAATATAATGTTTAAGTGCTTACTAATTGCAAGGGGGATGCATAGAGAGAGGATGTGCTGAAACTCTGTGTATGTGACCTGGATATGTATGATCTGGTTATGACATTATAAGTTAAAAAAAAAAATGAAGCCGAACACAGAATTAGCATAGTTTATAAACCTGTATGTCGAGTACAAAAGGAAGAAATAATAATGTCCACTCTACGCTATTTTTAAAGATATATTTACTATATTCCATCACGAGTAGGTGACTATGTGTATATCACATCTCTAGTACATCTTCTTTAATTGGGACTCACAGCTTGGGCTGGAATCTGAAAATTACCCATTTTGTACACGTGGTTTTTTCTTGAAAATAATATCGTTTTTAAAAGTTTGGTAAAACTTTCCTAAATATTTAATGTTTTACATTCTTTCTCTGCACTTGTTCCTTCACATTTGCACAGGACTCATTCTTAGTCTGTCCCCTCCTCCAGACCCTGACCTCCAGAAGGGAAAACTACTTTTGCCTCTGGGAACTGTTAAAGTATCATCTGTGAGAAGTCTTGCATAGACCTTCAGCATTTAGTTTGCTATTAATATGCTTAAACTTTTCACAATGCATTGTAATGTGTTTGTATGTGTGTGTTTCCCACAATCTTTTGGGGGAAAATCTTCTCAAATTGTTTACTGAATGAGGAAGTGAATAGAATAAATTGTATGTACAGTTAACCATATGGTAGGAAAGAGGTTGGCTCTTTGAATTATGTAAAAGAACATCTTTCTTGTTTAATCAGGAGAGAGCTGCTCAGACGGTAATTTGTGCATTTCTTCTGATAGCTTGAAGTCTAAATTATCTGTCAATCTCTCCTCTATGCTATGAAAGGCCAAGCGCTAGGCTTTATTTATTCTTATTTTCCTGTTACTGCACTTAGTTCCATTATAGGCCGTAGTTGGCACTTCATAAATGTTTGTTACGTGATTAGGAATCAATGAATTTAGAAGCAGTCACTTAGACAATGAATACCAAAAGCTGTCATCCATTCATTAGATATGTCATACCACTAGTTAACATTTTCTGAGTAGCGTTCAAATTTTCTCAAAGTTTTTACTATCAGAGTATAATTTGCATCATAAAAGTTAAAAAGCTGCACAGAGGGTATCAAAACTTTTCCAGTGAATCATGGAAAGTAAAAAGTTTTATTGGAAACTTTTCATAAAAATTAAAACCCAAACTATCAAAATACGTTTACTTTGTATTTGGGAAAAAAATCTCAGTGCTAACTTTTAGAATAAAGAATGAATAAATTATTGATTTGAGAAGATATATATTCTACTTAAAACATCTAAAGTATGACAACTTTCACTTCATCTTTGATCTGAGGATGGCTTTAAGGGTAATAAACAATAGATAAATAATAGGAATATCAATGATTATCTGTCTCAACGTTGTGATAACTATCTCTTATCATCATTCATGTCCTTATTGTCTTACACAGAGTGGCCATAAAGTTCATATGAAATTTAAATTGCTCATGAACTTTATGGCCACCTGTATGTTAACCACTGCAGTTAAGTTATATTTTTATCTGTGAATGATTTCATCTATAATTTGAACAGTTCTTCTAATACCATTTATCACTGCAAGAAATTCTGCTACTTTTTTGTGATTTATGATTTACCTTATAAGAAGTTTTCGGTAAGTATATTCCTAAAGTTTCTGGATTCACTGTCTAGCAATTATAAAGACTGAAGTAAATGTAATGGATGGAGTTAGTAATTGTAAAAAGACAACAAATTTTGAATCACCAGTCTGATGAGAATCCCAACAATAAAAATGTTTTATTAATGATCAGATTTGCTTCCTTTTGCAACTTCATAACTCTAAGCAACAATTACATGAATAATATGTATTCATATAGTAAATATTCAGATGAGAAGCATATAGAAAAAAGATATAAAATATAAGTAGGAAAATGTGCATGTACATGTGTATTATCTAACATTTATTTATTTCTTGCTAATTCTAAGCAGTAGAATTTTTTTCCATCATTTACATACATTGTTATATCTTAGAACAGCCTATGATGATAGGTAATGTTATCACCTTATGCAAATAAAAAACTAAAACAAAAACTTAGATACATTAAGACTACAAATATTACCCAAGAGATAGAGGTAGGATTGAAACTACAATTCTCAATTCTGAATCCACTCAATGACATATAGATGTCTTTTTACACTTTCACAGCTCTCGCTAGCCCTCCCTAGACCAATCTCAATTGATGAGGCCTTAGACAGACTAAGAAAAATTTAGAAACTTTGTATCTTTAGAATACTCTAATACTGAACTATGTCCAGTGTAACCACTAAATATGATAATTCTGAAATTTTTATTTTCTTAAGGTATACCACAATTTTTCATTTTAGTATCTAACCACTTACAAAGCCCCCTTTCCACAAGACACTGATAAACACTTCATAAAATGGAGCTTCAAAATGCGGGCTACAACAAGTATTTTATCCTTCGATATTTTACCCTTTCTTTTTGATCTGACATTTACCATTTGAAATGCAGTTGTGTTCAGCATGAACTTGATCATTTTCTGAATTATTTATCTCTTTAAAGTGGGTAATTATTTATACAAGGCACTTTTCCTTAACATTATTAAAATAAAATTATCTGTAAAACAAAATTTGTATAGAAACTTTTATGGAAGTTAAAGAAAAATTCCAATGATACCCAACAAACCCAATCCAATTTTAAGTATTCCTCTTAAATATAAAAGCCACTAAATATTTAGGGGAAAGTTTCCTTTCTAATCAAGCAAAATGCAGCAATAGCAAACATTTTTCTGTTTTAAATGTTATAAAGTAAATTTAGATTCGCTTGACCAAGAATGGCTGCACAAAAAATTCCTGTGATATCAATGGCCATCTTTTTAGAAGACTCTGTCTTTGAAGCCCCTCTGTGATCTTTAGTGCCAAACAAAGATCTCTCTAAGATTTATGTCCCATGCATTAAAAACAACATTTCATAATTAGACAAATAAATTATTCTGTTTTTTTTCTAAAATAGAAAGTTTATTCTGACATACTTGAAAGTTTTTTTAATAATAATCCAATTAGGAAGTGACAAAAATAATTTAATATTTCATGAAGCTTTAGTATTTCATAATTTCATTTAAGGTTGCTTTAGCTATAAAAAAAGGAAACAAGCTCACTATCTATGTATTTTCCAAGGACTGGACAGAAATTTCGTGAAACAAAGTCACACAACCAGTATAGGAAAGCATATTGGCTACTGCTTGGTTGTTCTGCTTCCTCTCTGTTTTACCAGAAAGGGTTATAAAGAGCTATAAAAGCACTACATAGCTTATGAAACTAATCGGTTGATGTAACTAGAAATTCAATATGAAAAGATTTGTCCAATGTGGGGAAGTTTAACATTGAGTCTGTGGGATATTTGGCCAGACTTTCACATTTGATCAATGGATTTAAGAATTTTACATATATGGATTCAATACAAGTGGGTAACATGGCATCACAAAAGCAACATTATCAACTAAGAAAGATGCAAAACTCTTATCTTCTGGGAGTCAGATACATAATACACTTTTATGTACTAATGTCAACTGCTGCAATTCACTTGCTTTTACCTTACCTTGATATGGTGTTGCAATTTTAACAGTTTTCTTGTGGAGCTTCATAGAAAACTTACACTTCGTCCAATCGACATTTGGTGATTGGATCTTGGGACAGTTTTTTTCCATTGCTCTTTGTTTGATTAAGGTTTTATTTTCTAATTCTATTTTAAATTTCACTTAAATGAAATGCCTTCTAATTTAGCTTCTTGAAGAAACTTCCTTCGACTTCGTCTATGTTTCTGTAGATACCATCTTCAGTTTAGGGAAAAGACAAACTCAACAATGTTCAAAGAAGTAATATTTTAAATGCAGATAATTTTCAAATACTTTGAAGTTTTAAAGGTAGCAACTATAAGGCAAAGTTAGTAGTTATTAATGTGGATTAAACCATAGCATAAAATGTTTTAAAAATAAACATCGCATATCCCATTCAATTTTCTAGTTGTATAATTGATCAACCTCTACGCCTTATAAACACCAGGGACAAGCAGACTTGTTAAATATGCAACACACTCCTTTATTATATAAAATTATTTCTGTCAAAACCATTTACTATTGAAAACATGCTAGAGCTTTAAAGATGGGCTCAGAGGGTTGGACAAAGAACTGAACACACACCACTAACAAACACAGACCACAAAAAAAGACTAGGACTGGTGACCATCCCGTGTGAAAAGAGAGGCAGGGAGATCCCTGATGCCAGGGTCCTCTGGGGAAGTGCGTCAAGCCACACCAGGGAGTTCCCTGGCCTGAGGCTTTCAGTTGACGCACTCCTTCCAGACAGATGGGACAACCAGGGTGAAATGAAGAATACACACTGCATTAGAGAATCAGAGTTTATCAAAAGACAAAAAAGCTCTACAAAAGTAAAGATGAAGCTCAACAGTGGAGGGCTGGTTGAAACGGCTTACCAACCTCTATCAAATCTTTACTTCTTATATACCCAAAACTACCTTTTCTCAGTGTGGTATTCTTTCTTAACCTGCATAGTCCCAGCACCCCCCTTTCCACCTTCCTGTAAATCCTTTAAAACTGGTGCTACTGGGGAGCATCAGCATCTTCAACTCTGGTCCTGGCTGGCACTATAGAGAATGCGTCTCTGTTCTACACATTGACTAATTTGTTCAACTACAAAATTGTGGGTATTTATTTTATTCTGTGGGTTGTAATCTATTACTGTCATTTTTTTTTTTTGTTTACATTGTCTCAGATTTGGCTTTGGGGTGATACTATGTCCTTCCAACATACTCCCATAATTTTGAGCATTTTTTTACTGTTGGCATCAGAAGATGCATCAGGCTTCTGTGTATTTTTCCTGTCCCGGTTTTGGAATTAACACTGTCTTTAAGGAGCACTGGTTCCTTTTATTGGAAAAAGAATATTTAGAAATAAAGATCTGTGTTCTAAGTGTACTCATTGCTACTGGGTATAATTATTCCTTCCCAGTGGATAAAGCTAGGAAACTCAGATATATTCTAAACTGTACACATAAATACCTGAATTCATTTCTTTGTTTATTTGTCTGTATCAGTATTGAAAACTATGGATTTAGTTCAATTATAATACCAATACCTTAATGTTTATATTAGCTTTACAAATAGTATTTCTTTCTTGCTCACACCCCTCAGTGTGGTTGTGTTATTCATTTGTTACAGTTTTAAAATAATTTGTTACTGTTTATTTTCTAATTTGCTCCCCCTCCCATATCCTATTACCAACCAATTTTATTTTAATCTAAATTTTATCCCAGATTCTTGGGGATTCTCTAGGTATACTATTCAATCATTTTCTAATAGAGATGGCTTTTATTTACCAATTATGTTTCTAAGCGATGTATTTTATCTGACTGCATTGCTAATCGAAATGATAACAATGTATGATTTTAAATCTTTAAGGAAGAAATTATTTTTCAAACTATCCTTAAAAATGCAAATAGCTTCCCTCTTAGATTTTATATAACGTCTCAGCATTCTGTTTTCTACTAAACATTGTACACTCAGTTAGAATGCATTTTTCTAACTTTTTGTTATATTATGATTCACAGAGAAATAATAAAGATAGATTTCTAGTCCCTGAACACAAAGGCCTCCTTCTCTTTTTAACTCTAAGCCTTATGCTGTCCCACGTCTACAGTAGAAAAGCATTAGGTCAAAACACACTCTTTGGTATCTTTATACAGGTTCTCATTCAACTTGATGAAAACACGACTATTTCTGGATTATTTACAGACTATCAAGAGAAGAGATTAGCTTTCTCTCTTGGGTTTGTTTTAACGGCCACTTACTCTCATTTGCATTCCCAGCCGACTGCCAAAAGGGAAATGAGAAGATGGCCTTTGGGTCACTCAGCTTGACTAACACCCTATTAACTCCTAGAAATGACTGAGTGTGGGAAAGGCTTTATATTACAGGTTACATTAGGTTTTCAGATTATCCATACCAGTGCTATCTCAGTTCTTCATGACCAAGGATAATTAAAGTGAAGTCTGCACTAAATCTGCCACTTTTCTATGGTTGGCTGAATGCTAGGAAAATTTAGATGTATGGAAAAATACGAAAACGTTTTTTAGCACTTGAAAAAATTCTCTTACTACAATTGAAAATGGTATCATCTTTTCTACTTTCTGAAAGAAAATCCTTTTAGTTGTTTTTAGAAAATCAACTAGAGTTTTCTGATGTTTTTTGAAATTCCCTGGATGACCCTTTCATTTCCTTAAGTCTTTTTTCCTCTTTTCCAGTGTCGTACATTCTCTTAAACTAAAACCTTGTGTTTCGAATTGAATGATTTCTATTTTTTGCTATAATATTGCTTCTCCCATAGAAGCAAACGAACTTCCAGCTAAAGGCAAAAGGCAAAGAAAAGAGAACGGGTATTTTTTAAAGTTCCTAGTTCTTACATGTGATTATTAGTGAGGGTAAGACTGATATTAATGCCCAGGGCCAAGGCATGGGCTCCAGGTGGCTCCGGGTTCCCACAGTCCTGGGAGATCCACTGGAAGTTTATTGGAGTTGTCTATGAACGCACATTTGATCTCTCAACCCCTTTAAAAATTGATCTACATGGATAATATGTAATTCACTGACATTACCATAAATATCAGTAAAAAATTTAAAAGAAAACAATAAAAAGACTACTTTTCCCATAAATGATCAGAAATTTATCACTCTGTTTTTGTTGCATGGAGACTTTGTGTAATGTTTAAGTCTGGACTGTTAGTGATCCCATGACCAGAATTGTCTACCTTGTACCCAGTAGGAAAGTTTTTACCCTTCACTCCTTCCAACCTCATCCTTTCATGTTTTCTAAGGTCCTTTCCATCTTATTGTGCCTGTGTGCGGCCATCATTTAGTTCACCATCATTAGGAGAACGATAGTGATTTTGTTAGTTAGGTTACTGGCCTCCAGTTCAGTCCAAGTTGCTGCAAAAGACATCCTTTCATTCCTTTGTGGGGCTGAGTAGCCCTGCGTGGGATACGCCTGCCATCTTTTCTTTATCCATTCATGAACTGATGGAAACTTAGGCTGATACTGTTCTGTTCCTTATGTTGAATAATACCTTGAGGTTTGTGTTCTCCCTTGTGTTACTACTTTATAAGAGTTGTGAGCTTTAACATTGGGGTTATTTTACATTTGTGGGTATTGATTTTACTTCTCTATGTACAGAACACTACTAAGCATTTCCTACAGGGCAGGTTGTAATCACAAATTCCCTCAGTGTTTACTTGTCTGGGAAAGATCATTTTTCCTTCATGTAGGTACCTAGTTTTGCAACATACAAAAATCCTTTCTTTTTTTTGAGACAGAGTCTCAAGCTGTCGCCTTGGGTAGAGTGTCCTAGTGTCACAGCTCACAGCAACCCCTCTAACTCTTGGGCTTAAGCGATTCTCTTGCTTTAGCCTCCCAAGTAGCTGAGACTACAGGCCCCCGCCACAACGCCCAGCTATTATTTTGTCGCAGTTGTCATTGCTGTTTAGTTGGCCCAGGTCAGATTCGAACCCACCAGCCTCAATGTATGTGACTGGAGACGTAACCATGGTGCTACAGATACTGAGCCAACATACAAAATTCTTCAGTGACAGTTACTTTGTTTTAGACCCAAATCCTGCCTGGCTTGAAAGGTTTCTGCTGAGTGGTCTGCTATTATTCTCGTGAATCTCCCTTTGTAACTTGCTGCTTTAGAGTTGGAGCTTAGCAGATTTTCCCTTTCACTTTGACTTTGGTCAGGCTGTTGACTGTATGTCTTGGTGATTTATGTGAGTCTTCCAGGTGTTTGATGGCTGTCTTATCTGCTTATCTAAACCTCTAGTAACATCAGGGAAATTTTATTATTTTCTCAACTAGGTTTTCCATGCTTGTCACTTTCTCTTCTTATCCCTCAGGGATACTTATAATTATTATATTAGTTTGCTTTGATTATTCTCATATTTTTCTTTGCTTCTTTTCCTCTGTTTTATTACTGTATTGTTTCAAAATTGCTCTTGTCAAGCTCTGAAATTCTTTTTTCTGCTTGGTCTAGTCTCTTGTTAGAGTTTTCTGACCTTTTTTGAAATTCCCTGGATGACCCTTTCATTTCCTAAGTTCTGTTATCTCTTTTCCAATGTTGTACCTCTCTTTACTGAATCTTTTGTTAATGTCCCTAATTATTTTTTATTATTTTGGAATGGTTTTCTATCACTTCCTCAATTCCATTCATCTTATTTGCCAATTCATAATCTAAATTTCGTATCTGTCATGTCAATAACTTTCTGGGAGGGTTGGAGTTCATTATTGGAGAGCTATTATAATCCTTTGGAGTGTTGAGACAGCCTGCTTGTGTTGTTGCTGGAATTTTTAGGCCAAGGCCTTTTCATCTGGGGCAATTGCATCAGCTAAAAACAGACAGCAAATGTGGTGCATTTTCTTTGTTCTGCTGGGACCCTTGTGGTTATAGGGATAGGTTGCTGGATTCCGTGCTTGAGCCCTACTCCAGAAGCTTGGCAAGGCAAGAGAGGGGCTGATGTGCTGTGAGTCTTCACTACTACCACCCTCTATGACTCTTCTGGTCCTCTGTGGCCCCTGTGGCTGAGTTAGGCACTGGGCAAGCACACACGTGAGGTGGAAAGTCCTGCAGGCCAAGGGGAGCTCTGCCAGGCTCCGTGTCACACACGTCAGCCTGAGCAGGTTGGGTGCCAAGGGTGTGGGTAGGCGAGGTACATGCAGAGTGTGGTGCAGAGTGCGGCAGGTGCACAGGGTGTAGCGACTCTATAGGCGGATACGGCATGGGGTCAAGCAGCCCCCAGGGTGCAGTGGGCTAGCAGATCACAGCTCAAGTGTGGGGCAGGGTGGGATCCCCAGACATAGCTCATCCACAAGGAATGGTTCCCAAGTGAGATAAAGCAAGTCTTTGGGGGGTAGACTCATGCATGTAGCCCAGGACAGCTGTGGGGTAAACTGCATAGGGGGGCGGAAGGGCCCGTGCAGGATGGTGTTGGTCCTCACACCACCCAAGTCCAAAGACTGTAGCTGAGCTGGATTTTGTCTTGCTCTACCTCTACCAGGGATGTCCAACCCACAGCCCACAGGCTGCATGCAGATTATGGAAGGAATGTTTTGATTATCTCTGGTGGTGGGTATAATTGTTCTTCTTCTTCTTCTTTTTTTTTTTCTCATTAGCTTTCACTAGTGTTTTTGTATTTATGTATTTATGTGACCACATTTTCTGAGTGCTCACTTCTTTCATTTTGAAGCTAGGCTTCCTCCAGTTCAACCATGCCAGGATACATTGCTATCAGTTTATGTCACTTAGTTTATGTTTTTTAATTATTTGCAACCTAAGAATATTAGTTGAATTCACCCCAAACGCATAGTGATAAAATCATCCCACTGTTTGTGGACTTATAAGCCCCACTAGACTAGAGAGATATACAGATATTGTCAAATAATTATGAGTGTTATGATTTAATCGTAATGTGATAAGCAGGATCATGTTTAATCATCCAGATCTTGCTAACATAGTTTTCTCAAAATGTGGTCATCTTTTAGGGTTATAATTAGATAGATATATAGAGATAGATAGATAATTTTGTGGAATCTATAGAGAGAAAATATATAGTACTGAATTTTCTGCAAGGATTGTATCCTCAAAGACAAATAGATAAGTAGACACCCAGGCAAAGACCAAAGATTTGGGGTGTCATTTGAAACATGTGGAAAACAACGTGCGAAACACTGAAGCAATAAAAAGCTTGAAGAAAAGTAGGCAGGAGCAGTGGTGGGAAGTTAGTGATGGAAACCTGAGTGGGATAAGCCTTGAGCCTTTGAAAGCCAGCAAGGATAATTTTTCCAGTTATCTGAGCAAATGTAAAACAATGAAATGCATTTGGAAATAGTCTTAAATAATGAGATTTAATTTTCAAGGACCTCACTCCCACTGAAAGTGGAGAACGGCATTGCAGAAGGACAGCAGCAGAAGCAAGGTGTTGCTAGGCTGGATGAGGGACGAGGGCCTTTAGGAGAAATGCACCAACACACACACACGGATGACGTGGTTTCAGTGAGGATACTGGAGACTGCTCCCTGCGACATTTTGTCTGAAACATAAACTGCTTTAAAGCTATTTCCAGGCTTCCTTTTCATTTTACAAGCTTTTTCTCACACTACAAATGGGAAGAAACTAAATCAACTCTTAAGTAGTCTTCATGCAGATTTTTTTAATAATATACACACTTCCACAAAACTACCACTTTATTTATTATCCTCATTTATCCAACATGCTTTTCACAGGTAAATACAACTAAAAAGTGTTTTAATTAGATTCATTTTATAAGAGAAAGAAGTTTCAAAACTCAAAGAAAAACCTTTAATCTTCCTCACACTGGTCTTTTGCTCACCTTGTTGCACCTTAGTAATCACATGAAAAGTGGATTATTCTATTGAAAAACAGAAACTTGCTGATGATTAACTTGTCAATTTCATGTTATAATTTATAACATTTAAAATTTTAAGTACACCATTAAAATGGCTTGAAATACATTTTTTCCTAAAACTGTGACATCACCTATTCTTGTTTTCACAAACATTTTTAGTTTGTATATGTTTTTTCCAATATGTGCAGGATTTATAAATGTATTGCTTTCTGTGGTTTTAATAAAAACATTTTTTCCCATTTGGTAGATCCATTACTCTCTTTAACATATCCATCATTTCAATAACTATGTGACATGCCATTGAATTGTCTGCCGTAAAATACATACTTATATATTTAGCTTATTTCTAAATTTTCATCACTTTAGATAGTGTTGTAACAAATAATTTTTGTCTTTCTTATATTTGCCATTTGATTAGTTTATTTTGTGTGTGTGGTGCAATAGGATTTTATAAAATGATCAATTTTCACATTAATTTTACAAAAGTTTCTCCAGAGTGATAAACTCCATTTTATTTTATTTGGTTTTGTTTTGTTTTATTTTAATTTGTCCTTTTAGTTTTAGGTACTGATTTACATGTTTAGTCTTAGATATTGAGATACCTGTAATGATTGTATATATTTATGGATACAGAGTGGTATTTCAACACATGTATATAATATGTAATGATCAGAGTAATTAGCATGTCATATATTTGAGCATTTATCATTTTTTCCATTATGAACATTCAAAATCCTCTTTTCTAGCTTTTTGAAAATATACAGTAAATTATCGTTAATCATATTCGCCCTCCAGTAATACAGAACACTAGAACTTTGGTAAAATTAGTACAAAAATTCACCATTTTATAAAATCCTATGGCACAGGCAGTGAACTACCCATCTTATTGTAACTTTTCATCTGTCCACAAACCCTTTACTCGCCTCCCCTCCCTACCACCATTCCCTCCCTGTAAGGATGTCTACTCTACTTCTGTGAGTTCAATTTTGTTTTATTTCCCACATATGCGTGAGAACATGTAGTCTTTATCTTTCTGTGCCTTACTTATTTCACTTAGTGTTATATCCTCCTGGCTCATCCATGTTGCTGCAAATGACTGAATTTCATTATTTGTATCCATTCTGAATACATACCACTTTTTTTTTATCCATTCATCTGGTAATGGACACTTACTCTAATTCCATATCTGGGCTACTGTGAATACAGCTGCAATGAACGTGGGGGTGCAGGGATCTCTTTGATATACTAATCTCATGTCCTTTGGATAAATACCCAGTAGTAGGGGTGCTAGATCATATAGTGCTTCTATTTTTAGTTTTTTTTTTTTTTAGTTTGTCTTTCTTTTTGCTAACAGCTGTAGTAATTTACATTGTTACCAACAGTATATAAGACATCATTTTTCTTTGCATTCTTTCTCGTATGTATTATTTTTCGCCTTTATGATAATAGCTCTTCAAAATAATGTGGAATGATATCTCATTGTGTTTTTGATTTGAAGTTCCATGATTTTAATTTGAATTTTCCTGATTAGTGATAAGTAGTGTTCAGTATTTCAAAATATATTTGTCGGCCATTTTTATGTCTTCTTTAGAGAAAGATATATTCAGACTCTTTGCAGATTTTTTTAATAAATTCTTTTGGGTATTTTTTACTATTGCGTTGTTTAAATTTCTTGAATACTCTAGATATGATTCCCTTATCATAGTTGAATAGTTTGCAAATATTTTCTCCCTTTCTGCAGGTTGCCTCTTTTCCCTGTTGGTTTTCTTCCCTGTTCAGAAGCCGTTTGTTTAATTCAGTCATATTTGTCTATTTTTGCTTTTGTTGCCTGAACTTTTAATCAATTACCTACACAATTTTTGCCTAGAAAAGTTGCAGGAAAATGGCCAATTAAAACTGACAGACACTTACACCAGCAATACAGACGAAGGAACCTTTCATCACCGGGAGAACTCAGGTGCCTCAAGGTGTGAAATGCTGAGTTCTGGGGAACAGTTATTTCCAAATTCTTTTATACCTTTCTTTTCTTCAGTTCAATATAAGCTACATAGTTCTGCTACAGACGTTAGAAACCAGGGTGTTGTTGTTAGTTACAGAGTTGCCTACGCTAATGTCCTCAGCATTTTCTTAATGGTTTATATCAATTTTACATTTTCAGGTTTTAAGTTTAAGTTTTTAAGGCATTTTGTGTTGATGTTTACATAGGGTGACAGGTAGAGTCTAGTTTCATTCTTCTGTGAAGTGTCCTTTTCCCACCATTTGTTCTTGTGAAGCACTTAAATTAAACACAAGAAAACTAAAGTCGAGATGATGTAGTATAAGCAACTAAAAGAAAATCAAGCCATACTGTTGTATCAAGATGAACATGACTCCTCTAAACCACTAACCTGATGATTCCTAAGTGTTCTTCTAAGACATTCCACTGAGTAGTCCCTCAAAAAGTGTGCCACGTATATACCTGAATGATTATCTCTAGCACATTGATACTCAGGATGATTTTTAATAGAAAAAAATTAAAGATAAATCACAACATATCACATAATGTTAGTAGGAAACAAGCCCTCCCTGTATATCCTGTGTTCACTCCCATGCCATCTTAGTTGGGCCATATGTACAAATGTGCCTGACCCTCTCATTTTCTTGCATACTCAAGAGGTGATGGCAGCCTGGAAAGTCAACCCTCCTCGAATTTGCTGTAGAATAACTTGATTGCACTCCCCCTGCCAAATTTCATGAGAAATCAAGACACACTGGACTTTTTACTATAGTGAAAGTTAGTGAATTATACTGGTTAACGACAATATCCTTTCCCTCGTGAGAAATGCCCACTGATCAAACAGAGCTATGAAAATCTTATAAACTGCAGGAGAAATTTAGGACAATGCCGGGTGGTTTCAAGAGGCTAGAGCCGGCGATGTTTCCCTTCAGCAATGTGTTGCTACAGAATAAGTATGAAAAAATACATATTCTGAAACCTATTTCTATGGAGATGACCAACTTTATGTTGTTAATTCTGACTAAAAGTTGAGTGAATTATTCTCATCCTAAACCTACCATGATAGGCTGCTTAATTTCTAATTCCTCTCATTTTTTACAACTTTTTACTTTTTCATTGCTTGCTTTTAAGATAATAATGCACTTAGGAAATGTTTCAGAAAAACAATAAAAAAGTTAAGACTTCTATGAGTTAAATGGGTTTACAGTGAGCAAGAAAAAACAATCAGCAATCATAAAAAAGTTGTCTCCTTTGAAAAAAATAAAATAAAAAAAATTAAAAAGTCACCGATCACGGCATAGAGACCGTCTCCTTGTGTTTGGTCCTATCAGTTTAGGATGTTTGTGATGCTCCATTGTGATTTGCACCCTTACTTGCTTGCACAGCTTCCTCTGTTTTTTGAGTTTATCGATCTTCCTTTCTTTATTCTTAGACCTCAGTTTTTCTAAATGATTTTGATAGGTGCTCTTAACTCTGATTCCTTTCTTCATTGAGAAGAGAACTCTTCACTAAAGTCTTTTGAGAACAGAACCCATAAGGGCTTTTTTTGGTCCCTTTACTGAGTGTCCTAGATCATAATGGGTTGTTTGGGGGGAGGAAAATAGTAGTTTAGTACAAATAAAATAAAGTTTACTTTTTTTTTCTGAAGTGATTATTTTAACTTCATTGTTTATTGTTTCAGGTTAATTTGAGGATACAAAGAATTAGGTTACAATGTTTGCATTTGTTAGGTAAAGTTTTTCTTATAACTATATCCCACCCCAAGACGTGTGCCATACACCCTAACATTGTGCCCAGTAAGTGCAAGTCCCTCTCCCAGCACCCTCATTCCCTTGCTCTCCACCTTGAGTACACGTGGACATGTATTAGATAGTCCACTGATTTCAGATTAGGATTGAGACATTGGATTCTTGCTTCTCCATTCTTGTGACACTTTACTAAGAATAATGTGTTTGAACTCCATCCAGGTTTATACAAAAAATGTAAAGTCTCCATCATTTTTTTGTGGCTGAAAAGTATTCCATGGCATATATATACCACAGTTTGTTAATCCATACCTGAGATGGTGGGCAACAAATGTTACCTTTAGGTATTTTTACTCTAAGTGTGACAAGACAATCAATCATTTTAACTATTATGTAACATATCCCTCCCCAAGTGATGTTGACACTGAAAAAATTAAAAATTCATTTTAGTGGTGAGTCAAATACATTTGTGAGTATAGGCATTACCAAAAATATCTGCAATATATAAATATTCAAAAATACAGAAGGTTTATTATTATGTCTAAAATATATTTCAAAATAATAAATGGTATTCATGGAGGCCAAAATGCCATCCAAAAATGTCTACACTCTCATCATGGCAAAGGGAATTGGCAGATGTAATTAAGATTACCAATAAAAATAGGGAGATTGTTCTATACTATCTGGGTATATCTGATCTACTGAGAGAGTTGTTCAAAGTAGAGACGTTTCTCCTGTTAGAGTCAGAGAGATTTTGCATAAGGAGAAGTCAAAGAGGCTCGAAGCAGGAGAGAGACTCACCTTGCTGTGGCTCTTGTCTCCCTCACAGACCAGGACAGAGAATACCGGCAGCATCCAGGAATGAAGAACCCCAGCCAGAGGTAGTAAAGAAATGTGGTTTTAATTCTAACATTGCAAGGAACCGAATTCAGCTAACAATCTGCAAGAACTTGGAGGTATATTCTTCCCTGGAGTATCCAATAAGGATCCAAGCCCTAGTGACTGCTTAATTTCTACTTTATTGAGGTCTTAATTGAACACCAAGGGGCTTACCTGGAGCTCTTATCATTGTAATCTTAGAGATAAGAAATTTGTTTGAAGTGATTTGTTATAGCAGAGAAGTCCTTTAAATAATGACTTCATAGGTCCTTTAAAATAAAATAAAGTTCCAGTAAGAGTGTTGTATATGTTACATATAAAATATTTGTATTTAGTAATTTCTATAAGGTTTACAATTTCAAGCTTTTAAAAACATTTTCTGTTAATGTGATAGATCAGAATAGGGTATTTTAAAGTTATTTCTAGATTACAACATCTGGCTATAAAAGTTGACATTTTGTGCAAATTTTTCCTTTTTTTTTTTTTTTTTTAATTTAGCAGGCCCGGGGTATGTTCACACTGCCAGCCCTGGTGCACAGGACCAGCACTCAAAGCTTTGAGCCTAGGTGCCTGTGTGCAGAATTTGTATGTTTCCTGTTTTCTTCACAAATTTTGCCCCAGACATCTTCCAAGTGTATTTAAATATTTTAAATTATTAAGAGATAAAATAAGAATAATTTCTGACTAATTTAATAAGTCATAATACTATTTCAAAGATCTTTCCAAAATGTAACTTGTTCTTGCTTTTTTTAATAATCTATGTATCATATAATATTAATTTGCCTCTCCATTCAGAATCAGAAGAGTATTAGACTATTGATTTTCATTAGATATATATTATCTATTCTAATGTGTTTGTGTGTGTATGTGTATACCATATACATAAATACAGTAATACTAATACTATAAGAGATTTTAGTTAAACTCCCTCATGGACAATGCCATGCGAGCCCACCTTTCTCATGTTAAAATTTTTTTAGTTAAGATTTTTCCTAACTTGGCAACAGATTTTCTATTCTAGCACCATGACTTAATTTATTTATAATTTGACAGAGAAGACCCTGATGTTGGTGAATGTTGCTCTGACTTATTCGAAGCCTTGTTTTGCCACATCTCAATACCATGCCAAGGTTGAGTTGGTTCCTCCAACCACTGCTGAGATCTCTAGAGCTTTTCAGAGCCTGATAAACAAAAATTAATAGTGCCTAAACTGGTAGCTTCAAACAGCTCACAGTTCGTGAAGTTATGTTAAATGATTTGGTGGCCACCAAGGAGTGGATGTGGTTTTATATCTGTGAGATTATAGGCCAACGTGCATCATTGGTTTTAATGCTTGAAGACCAAGCTTTAACATCTGATTATATCTGACTTATTATTTTAGTGGATCTTGTGTGGTGATGAGACTTTTATCTGAATAATTGTGTAAAGGAAATAAAAAGGTTTTCCTTACTATTTCTCTTTTGATATTAATTGGTCCTCTCAGATTCTCGTGGTGAGCCAATGGATTTGCCACTCAATTTGACAAATTGTTGAGTGTTTTCTTCAGTTCTGCTCCATATTGGCTGCCCTGATTGCTCTTCATTCATGACATTTCCCCTCTGAAACATTTTTAATGATCTTGTACACTGCCATTATCTCGGTAACATGTCCCTAATTTACTTCCAGTCTTGCTGTTTGACAAAACACTTAATGTTTGTTCATTGCTCCAATATTCTCACATTGGCACACAAAAACACGCAATGACAATAATGAATACCTCTCAGCAAGACCCTGCCACATATCGACATGAACACACCTGGAAGACCCTGATATAATAAAGTTATAAAACCTTACAGAGTTGCTTGTACAATGCTGCCAACATTGGCACATGGTGGCAAGTTCACAAACTTAATTGTCAGGCCTTATGTAGTTAAAATTATAACAATCAAACTCTATCCCTGCCATGCTGCAAAGGACTGTCATTGGCAGCACAGGCTCAGCAGTTGGACTCACAAGTAGACCCTTGATCAGTCATCCAGGCGTAGAGACAAAGGCTTTAAAGCCGCACTCTCCATCTCTATGGAGAGCCTATAGATATAATGATGCATCTGATTATTTTTTAGTCATGGGGAGGAAGAACGTCAAAGAAAAAGAAGTAATTTGTGGCCCTCGCTAAAGATTATACAAAAGAGAGCTCAGGTTCAACTTCTAATACAAGGACTAGTGGAGATTAACAGCTAAGAAGTAGGACAGGATCAGTGAATGGGAAATTACTAAGAGAAAACATCAAGGCCCTATCTAAGCCTGCTGTGGGCTAGCTAGTGTGAAAAGATATCAAGAAGGGTGACCAGTACCAAGGACAGGAGTTGTATATTAAACTGACTCAGCAAGATTCTTGCAAAAACTGGACCAAGCGGCCCAAGGACACAGCCCAAGGTCAATTCCTGGTCAAAAAGAATTGGTCAAATAAAGAACCTTTGTCACAACCAAGGCAGAAGCTTCCCTTCACTCTCTGGCAAAAAGAAAGCTTAAGAGGCATCATCTTTTTATCTCCTCTGAGTATAAACAAGCAATGGTCACAAAGGAGCTCTCAGCATTCTGGCAGTCTTCAAACCATCTTAGGGAAATGAACTGAAAGGTATATGAGGAGAAGGTATTCTGTATGTATGTATGTGTGTGTGTGTGTGTGTGTGTATAAATAAATGCATATACATAATTTTATATATTTGTGAAGTATATATTTTATATCTTCTGTCATCAGTCACACAGCTCTTGGACATCTTAAGTATATAATACATATTTATTTGACCAGAAATTTAAAAGAGTTGTCTCTTATGCTTTTTGCCTGTTGAAGACATGGGGAATTGGCTACAGATGCATCTTCCATGCTTCACAGTACTAGAAGAAACAAACAATGAAAACATTGTGAAATGTCCAAAACTGGACAAGCAATGAAAACATTGTGAAATGTCCAAAACTGGACAAGCAACGAAGACATTGTGAAATGTTCAAAATTGGACAAACAATGAAAACATTGTAAAGTGTCCAAAATTTCACCTATCCTTAGACAAAAATGTGCAAAGTTACTTGTAAAAAGAAGAAACCATAAACAGGCCAATGGTAAGGTGGAATTGAAAATAAGTGAACAACTCCTATCCCATCTAAAAGAAATAATAAACCAAGAACCTGCAGCCTTCCATAGTGTGATAAGCCTGAAAACAATTACCAATCATTAATGAGTACTTTGAACTCCTGGGTTCAAGATCCTGAGAAAGGCCTAACAGAACCAAGCAATCTTTGTACACTAAGCATTGTAAAAATCTCAATACTTACCAAATGGGTAATGAAATTACAGTAAGCAAGTTAAGCAGCCTCGAAACTGAGTAGCCGATGACACATATACAAACATTTATAAAACATCAGAAAATGCATAACAAATAAAACTAAACATAACAAATGTGCCCGCTCTATTCTTAGGGAAAAAATGACAACCTGATTTGAATTAAAACAACTCTAGAGTTAGGCTAATGTATATTACAAAAAAAGAAGTAAGTGTAAGGCGTGGGAAAAGTTCAGACATTCCTTCTGCATATTGAATCAATTAATAGCATGTACAAGGAAACCCTGATTATTTGAAGGAGTGGAGAAAAATGACTTGATTCTTTACAAGTAGTACAGACTATTATTAGTATTCCAGATAGACTGTGTTGTAGCGAGTCCATCATACACTTTGATCTGTCTGCATCCACAGCTGGAAACTTCGTACTGGGCCCTGGAAGCAGCACCATCTGACAGTCGCCTCCCTGAGGAGAGTGAGTTAGTGGTTGCAAATGTTAATCAGTGGATCAAAGCACATAACAGAGTAAAACTGGTTTCTTTTAAGAATCTTATTTTATTTCCTATGGATCTAAATAATTTAGAAATTCATAATTTACTCCCCAACTTACCCTGCACATCTTGTCTATAAATCCCTGGCCTGCCTTCTTTTCTACCTTCTTTTCTTTCTTTTAATCCCTTTCTTTTCTCTCTCTCTCTCAGTCTCTCTCTCTCTCTCTCTCTCCTTTCCTTCTTTTTTTTCTCTCTTCCTTTTTTTTTTTCTATCAGAAAATTTGTGTTTTTAGCTTAAAGAATAACTGAAGTTTGAAGTGATCAGATTTAAAAATTACTTATAATTTCAATACACACCACCCACCCCACATACATGCATCCATTTCCAATGTGGCTTGAAAAGTCCTTTAAATAATTGTAGGATCACATACATAACTGAATTAGAATTCACACTAGTTTGGGTTATTCCTCATCTGTTAATGTGATGGCCACCAAAGCAAACTAGCCCAGTTGAGCAAACTAACATGTTTGTTTTAATTGCCATGTGCCCAGATAATCCTGTACTTTCAAAGTTGCCAGATTTTCAGGTTCTAACTTCTCTCTCACATTATAATCCTCTCTATATGGGACATTATGAATATTTTGAGATGTACAAAAATTAAGAAATGTAAAATCTGCACAGATGGAAACAAATAAAGCCCTCTAAACGACACCAATAAGCTGAACAAGTTGAAAGGATGCTGTCGACTGTGTTTTGTAGAGTGAAATAAAAGACCATAACATAGTCTGAAAGCTTTTGTAGATATGGTAAGGACTAATGAGAAAGACTGAAGGAGTTTCCAAAATGTGTTGTGATTCTCTACTTTGAAAAAGAAACTAATTCCTTTCCCATAATATTTTCTTTCTATTGATTAAATAGTTGAAAAACTGGGTTGCATAATAAAAAGTATGCCACAGTGAAAATGAAGAAATCCTCTAACAGAAGTACATAAAATTGGGGGAAAGTAAGAAAATTTATGTTGCGACAATTTGAACATGTAAAGAATAAAAACAGTATTTCTTTAAAACTCCCCGGGAGGAGGGTAACTACTAGCTTTGCACACAACACCTGAATAATTCATGATAGTAATCAAGTAAAATGACCACCTTTCAAGCTGAAAATGATCAACTTAAATTTTTTTTAACTTTTTAATGAAAATGGTAAGATAAGCATTATCAGTAATGATGTGTACAAGTTCACAGAAGTCTTTCAGAAATTACCTCTTCCTGGCCACGTGCAATGTCTCACCGTGGTAATCCTAGCACTCTGGGAGGCTAAAGTGGGCGAATTCCTTGAGGTTAAGAGTTTGAGACCAGGCAGAGAAAGAATGAGACTTCATTTCTTCTAAAAATTGAAAACTGATCTGGCCGTTATGGTGGGCACTTGTAGTCACAGCCATTCAGGAAGCTGAAGCAGGACACTGTTTGAACCTAGGAGTCTGAGGTTGCCCTTAACTAGGGTGAAGCAATGACTTTCTAGCCTGTGCAACAGAGTGCGACTCTGTCTCCAAAAAGAAAAGAAAGAGATTACAGCATACCAATATTTCTCTTCTTATACTTCCCAAACCCCGTCTTCCTTGCCAATTATCTACATAAATAGAACTTTACGTTGCCCAAGCTTTTCACTTACATTGCTCCAAATATCTTAAAAATATGTTTCATTTCTTGGAGCATCAGCCTTCTATACCATAAGTATTGATGCCTTTTGACCTACAGCATTTGAAATTTCTCATGCTTGTTTTTTAAGTACATAAAGAACAAAGACTATTTTCTAGTGCTAGTACATTATGGCACTTTGTGTAATGGAAACTACACTTATCCTTGAGTGTTAATTCTAATGTTAGCACCAAAATGACTTAAATTTTAAAATTAAAATTTTAAATTTAAATATGCCTTGCTAAATTTTAAAAGAAAAAGTACTATGCTTTAATGTTATTTTTATCATTCCTAATTCTCAAAGGAATGTCATTTTACTTTGTTTCAGAATCTAAGCACCAAGATCAACAAACTATCCTAGCATTTAACCAAAGTATCCTAGCATTATAAGTCAGCTAAATTTCAGTGTTTAGAATCCTTCATGTCTAATCTCCCTGAGAAATATTTTCATATGTCTTTTAAATCAGGACAGTTTTCTAGTAGTGCTCACATAGTTGTATATATACTGTACTCTTATACCACATATTTTAGCATGACTAATTTGTCACACCGACTTTAGAGTTTTATTAATAAGATAACAAAGGCTTGAAGATTGCTTAAATATTCACATAAGAAGTTACTTAAGCTAAATAGTTCTGTTTGTGCTTCTAAAATGTAGATGACTGACTTGTAAAAATTTTAGTTCAATGCACATAAACTCTTTTAAGCTCTGAATTCTTTCCAAATTTTTATTATTTTTTATTGATAGTAGTGACCTTTTTGTTATCTGTGTTAGTATTTGTGTATTCTCCAGGTTATCAAGGTTCCTTTTCAGTCACTTTTATTTTGGGTCTATGATTTCTGTAATTTTTTTATTCTTATCCATATTTTATATAGAAAAATCTTTTACCATAGTTAGTGGGAATTATTTGCCTTAATACTACCACATTAGAATATTTTTCAAAAGACTTAGAATAGCTCCAATAAATTTTAGGCAGTAGATGCTTGTCTGCCTTTGATTTTTAGCAACATGTATAAGGATGATTTACTTAATGGAGTTATCTCTATAAAGATGCTTTGTGAAAATATTATTTATTAAATCTTAAACTTGGCAATATATTTGTATAGTTTGCTTTTGCTATGCAATGTATTATTCCAAAATGTTGTGTCTTTAAGCCATAATCAATTGTTTCTCTTATGATTCTTTTGTTTCACTGGGTCTTTATTATTTTTTAAAATATCCTGATTGATACTACTTAGCTCACTCTTATGTATGCAATCACAAAAGTAGAACAAAAATTGAATATTAGCAGAATAATCTGGAATATACTCATCTAAGAGATATTTAGCAAGCTGTTGACCAAAACATAAGGGCATGTAAGATGTGTTTCAGACCAAAATGCAAGTTATCTTGGCCTTATTGGGGTTCTAAGAGCAGCAAGAGAGTAAGCCCCATTGCACAAGCTCTTTTCAAGAATCTACTTGCATCACATTTGCTAATAAAATTGGGCAAAGCAACTCATGAAACTAGTAATGGTACTTACATGAGATACAGGCTCTGCCTCTGGGTTAGAGAAGAAGAAAGTAAGGACATTTTTAAACTATTCCACTTTAAATAGAGTTTTGAATTTCAATCGTTACTCTATAACATTGGGCGAGGCATTTTCCTGCTGTGTTTTTTCTACCTCTCCTGTAAATTGGAAAATGTAGGATTATATTAAGTTCAAAACTTCTTCTACTCCTTTTGTTTAAAAATAGTATTTTAAGAAATATTAAAAATTAATATTTATCATACCATTTATTTCCCGTTGTAGCCAAAATAGTTTCTGATATGTGTATAGAAATGTTTAGGTGAATTAGTAAAAAAAATTATTTATATATATTAAATTCATTTACAGAAAATATAAATTTTAAAATGTATCTAGAAGGAACAGAGATAGAAGGTGTAAAGGGGGATGGAGAAAAGGCTGGCCTGCTGAATAAGGAAGTCTGGAAGGCCCATGGAAACATCATGGGAACACTACAAATAGCACTCAGCAATATTTGCCAAAAAGGGGGGATATATGTGAACATGAGGCAACCTAGGTAATCAATGACCAAGAGAAAAGGCTAAAGTGCCCAGAAGGACAGAGAGACCATTGAGAGAAACATAAACAATTTTAAATAGAAAAAGAGAATATGCTGCCTTTTCATCTCTCTCTCTCTCTCTCTTTCTCTCTGTTCACTTGTGAGAGGAACCTACTTCCAACTATCTTTGGAAGTGCTCTAAGAGTTCTCTTTGTTCTTAAATAAATTCCTCTTTGTTATACTAAAGCCTGTGCAAAGTTACTTTTGCTTTCTATGCATGTGGCCTATGCTTTGCAGCTTTACTTTTGGCTTCTGTCCACTTTTACTTTCAATTTGACTTTACTAACTCTTTGCCTCAGTTGAACTTTGTAGCTCCAGTAATCAAACCAGGCTAACTAGTTTCAAGGAACTGGGATCCTCAATGCCCACCACATACAAATTAAAAAATTTGCTTCATTTTGTATGGTTTTCAGACAAAGAAAATAAGAATTTGAAATAAGAATTATAATTGACCAATAATATAATCATTAATCAATAGCAACTAAAATATAAGTAATTTGAATTTTAATGTCTAGTATTAATTCATATTCAAATAATTGGCCATCAGAAAAAATAATATTCTTTCAATATACTGTAATTTCATTTAAAATTGCAAATGTTGTCTGTATATATATTTAAAAATATAAACATAAATATATGCATGTATTATATAATTCAACTCATGACAAGATGTGGAGTTATCCGAATTGACAAGTTTAAGTCTATCTTTCTGCTATCAGAGAATAAGTCCTCAAACAATCTTGAGGAGTTGGGAACATTCACTTTTGCTGTCTTTCTAGTGCATATAGTTAAAATGCAAATGATTATTCAGTCAGTGTTATTGCTTTTAAAATATGAAAGGGTCAAAATTTAGAGCAGCTTCCAAACACAATGCTAATGCTCCTTCCTGAATTCCAATCACTAAGATTCTCCCTACACTCTTTTTTACCACCTCTGACCAACACCCCACTATGCAGGGTTCATTACTCTTACTACTTAACTTGTAGCTAAGTACATTTGTTAACTCCTCACATTCTCTTGCCAACTTTTCAATGAAAGGGCCACTTGGTTTGGAATAATCAAATTCTTGTTTTTAGTATTGGCTGTGCAAAGTTATGAATATAACTAGATTTTTTTAGTATAGATCACTAAATCTTAATTTCTCTACTATTATAATAAAATTGACAGTATATTTTTACAGAGTATTGGAATATTAAATGAAATTATTCTTAACAAAATGCCAAAGTAAGTATTCAATATAGTAGCGGTATTAGTTCCTTTACAAAAATTAGTCCTTTCTCTAGAATCTTTTTTCTAAGCCTCCAGTACCCTGTGAAATTTGACTATGATGAATAAATGAGTACATGAACCTAGCCTATTTCTCCTAGACTGTACTTCCCTGATGATAAATCATCTACCAAGGACTCTTAATGTATTGGTGAACCATAATAAATAGAGCATTGTCTTAGTATAGGTTTAATTATGTCACCAATATCTAAGTATATTTTTATTTTGTTTTTAGTATACATTATCACTTGATAACTATAATGATACTACATAGTACTAGTGCATTAAAGGAAAAGTATTATTATTTTTACAACGTATTTTTCTTCCTAAATTACTTTAGTAGCCATTATATTTTTATATATGCATTTCTGTGTCTGTCAGGAAACAAAACATGCCTGCCATTAATCTACTAAGATGCATTCCAGGTTATCTTAGGGGAAATATTTTACTCACACAAATTTTGCGGTAAAAATAATTGCCCTGTAAATTATGACAGCTGCAAACAGAAACTATGTCAAAGAGAAAGATGCAATTTCATGTAGCAATATGGGACACCCTGGAAGACTTTCAAGATACAACCCCATTCCATGTGCTCCTTCTTCTGATCTTTGTTCCCCAGAAGTATCTTGTTCCTTCCAGGAATATGAATTAAAGATCAAAACTAATTATGACTCATTTTTGTTTAGCCTTTATAGTTTTTTTTTAATATGGAGACAAAATTCAACTTCATATATTATTTTAAAATATGAGCAAATACTCTAGATTCCATTTTAGGTCATCGAAGTGGCCCTTGAATTTTTTCTTTGGATGAGTTCTTGCATAGAGACAACTTCTGAACCATTTTAAGTAAAACAATTTGCACTTAACAAGTGAAATTACTTATAACTGGAATTACTATAAATGAATAGTCTTTATTCAGCTATACCAAATTTTACCAGCCTATATTGTGGTAATCTGCCCCCTGGGGAAGAAAAACCTCAAGACATTATTATTCTGAACCTTGAATACTATACTAACAAGCATAATATGAAATCAAAATTTATTCTGTGAACATTCTTGGGGAAGTTCTGAATCCATTAGGACAAATATTCCTCAGTAATATACTATGTGCATACCTTTTTGACATTATCACAATGAAGAAAACTGGCAACCAATTGTTGAAGCCAGATCATCTCTGAGAAGCACTTATCCAGACTTTCATAATGCTGTATGTATGTTTTGGTCCACTAGCTTAAAACAAAAGAACACTACTTATCTCAAGGAACCCTTAATTTCTTATGAATCCTTTCTAACTTTATTGCTTATTCTTATTATTGTGAAATATTTACAATAAAATTAAAATGAAAGAAACAGTGTTTGTTAAATCATGAAATATATTAGAAAAAACATATAACATAAATATCATCATATTTCCCCTTACCACCAGGACCTATATAGAAGAGGAGTTCTTTATTAAAAAAATATATTTACAAACTAATTTGTCCTCTATAGCATTCCCGTTTCTATGCAATTTTTCTGTTTTCATTGTTTATTATAGTTAGCATATAGCTGGCATAATAAAACTAGTCTCTATTTTTTTCTAAGAACTAGCAGAATTACACAGCTTTGGAATGCTTCAAATTCTCTATTTTACTTAAGGCAGTATTTGCAAATGTAATTTAGAAAGGTATCTTTAGTAAAATGTCCAGTATAAGCTATATCCAATGGCTTGTGTAGTTATTATAAAACTGAATGATTATTTCTATTTCTTACAAGAAACTTTGCATTATGTATGAGAGTATGGGAATTATTAATATTCTTATTGGCAATGAAAGTTTTTAATATAAAAAAACTTCAAATCTTGGTTATTCTCAAAACAGTTGTGAAAACTGTGCAAATTTCTTGGATCTCAAAATATTAAGGTTCTCTATTTTCCCCTATTTCCCTAATGCCTACTTATTATTATTATTATTATTATTATTATTTTGGTGTGGATAATATTGTAAACCTTGGCGTGTTATCAAATTAAATTAAGATCAGAGTGAATTCCCCCTTGTTTCATTTTCAGAATCCTATTATGGTATATTCGAATTGAAGATCTTCATTTTTAGAAATAGAAATAGTCTGATTGCTTTTCCTAGAAAAATACATTTTTGAAAGATAGCACTTGATTAGATGAATATGTACTATATTTTAATGATTCTTTATAAAATTAGTTTTATTTTATGCATATGTTGTTATAAATTTATCTTGTTTGCATTATATTCAAACTTTGGACTGATGATTACAATATTTGATTAAAAAACTAATCATATTTTGTTATAATCTTACGGGTTATAACAAAACTGTAATTCTGCTATGAATTTCTTCTAACAGAACTGGTATGAAAGCCATCATTCTAGCACATAGTCATCATGGGATGCTTGATTAGTTTATTCCACACTTTAGTACATGTGAAAACCATGTTTGGCAAACAAAGGAAAGTAAACAAAATTATTATATTAGTCTTTGTTTGACCGTTAAGTATGGCTCATCAAATTTACTGCAAGAACTTGTTTTCACAGCATGGTTCCTATATTGTCTCAGCCTTTAATAATTTATTTAATAACAATTTTAAGTATGCTTCACACTGTATTCAAATTTCCTGTTTACTACTTATTCAATTCTTACAACTTTCTTGTGAGACTAAGAAAAGGGTGTCATTATAACTTTACTTTTTAGGTGAAAACATTGAAACTCAGAAATAATTTGACCTATCTGAAGTTACATAGCTGTTAATTGAGGAAATATTACATGAATTTGAACTCTCATAAATGGGTAAAATTGGGCAAGGGATTAGCAGGGAAAGCAACTTTATGATCATGAAAGACAGGAAGAAACAAGTAAATACAGCAATATGTTCTATATATATAGATATGTTATATACAGCATCGAAAGTTAAAATTGTAAAACTGACTTATGAAAGAAGTCAAGAAAGTAAAAGGGGTCCCTGCTTAAGCAAGAGTTGACTGAGGATAAGTGTATTTATAAACCCGTGTGTGTATGTATTTGTGTGCACGCATATGAGCACAAGCATGAGAAATGTTTCTCATCTTTCTATCATTCATTAAGAATGATGAATTACAAAACAACTGCATAAGTCACAATTATGTTTTTTGTCAAAGCTGCTGATAAAGTGTTAGATTCACTATTTTCACCATTACCTCAATGTACTACATGAAAATAATGGTGTAAAATCGAGGACTAGAAGGAGACGGAGCTGATGTGGTAGTCTTGGAAATTGAAAACAAGATAGTCAGAATCTGAATAACAGAAAGGAATGGATGTTAATTTTACAAATAGATTCATAAATTCCATTTGGTGTGAGGCAAATTGGAAAAAAATTGTAGTACTTTTAATGGCTTAACCAGCTGTGAATTGAAGAACATGCCATACACATGGAATTTATTTTTTATATTTTTACAGCATATGCAAAGACTTAGTTCCCCATCATCACTCATGGCAGTTGTTCAGCTAATTTTTGGCAGGTTGTAGAAATAATGTCTCCATAGTCACCAAGCGCCTCATTTCATTTACATAACGAACACCGGTAAGCATTCAAAAACAAAAACAAATCTCAAATCAATTGGAAAAATACAAAACGTGTACGATGAAGTGGGAAACCACAAAATTACTGTACACCAGCAATTTCATTTTATCACTCGTATGAACTAAATTAAATTGAACAATTCCAGATATTTTAAGGCTTCTGAGAGATAGGAGATAACCTTCCTCTCTAACATTCGCTCTAGTCATCATTCCTCATTTTCTGGCATTGTTACTACTTTCTACGAAAGGAAAGGTTAGTTAATTGCGCTCTGGAGACCCTTAGACCCAACATCCTGCCTCATGAACTTTTTTCTCTGCTTGCTCTTTTCTTTTTGAACCATTGTTAATAAAAATAAAAAAAATTGTTTAATGTAGCCAAATACGTCTCATTTATAAAATACTTTAACAAATTTGTTTTTAGTCATGAGTTATCCTAAAATTTGACTTACTTATTCTACACTTTTAAGTATAAAACTAAAGACTTGACCTATTTTTGCTAATTTGTTTGTCAGTATTGGGGAAAGGAGATGTCAGTGTAACTGATCTTAGTCATCTCTGTTAAAAATATCACTCCTTAAATTGATTTGGAAAGTTGAGATTCAAGTAGAAACATTTGACTTTTTACACCAAATACTTTTTCTGCTGTGGTTAGGTAGCTTATTTAATTTTCTAATTTCCTCATCATACACACCTATTTTTTAGTGTTACCTTTCCTTTGATAACTAAACTGGGTTAAAGAAAAGCTCATTCTTACTACAAGTTTTTAAACCCAATATCCATGTTCTATTACAAACTATTACTTATTGTCAATTTGTAATAGAAATTGTAAATTTGAACATTTTGTTTCAAATTACAATTGTAAATTTGAAAATTTTGTTTTCAGATAATAATGATATAGTCTGTTTTTCTCAAGCAAAAAAGTCTAAATTAACTAAAAATTATAATCCTTACTGTTTAATATTTTACATTAATGTTTGTAGTTTAGCTTGTAATTATATATTGAAAGAAGTCACTTATTTCTAACTTTAATGTATAAGTTTAATATATTTTATTAAGTCTTAAAATTACTATTTATACAAATTTTAATATTTGCTCACTAAAGTGGGTAATAAAGAAGACTAAATTTTGGAAACTATACTGTCTTACTATACATGAATTTTTTCCCAAGCTTCATCTACATATATATCCTAATGTATAGATGGGGAAAATAAAGTAGATATTTAACCCGGTATGAACATAACATGGCCAGAGTTATTTTAGGTGAGGGGAACCATAATTTAAACACTTAATATTTTATTCTCTATGAATATGGTCTCATTTATAAGGCAAGGTGGCTCCACAATTGTGCATTAGTAACGATCTTAAAAGATATTAAATATAAATTAAAAGAAATGTTAAGTTGCGTGTTCGATGTCTTATAAAGTGGTAAAATTTTATGTTCCAACATGGTAACAATCATGCAAATAAAACAAAATAGCAAAGGAAGAGGGGGTGATGCTCAGGACACTTCCTTAGGTGGCCACTTAATCATTCAAAGCAGAATACTTTTGAGAATAAAAGGGGAGGTGTTAACAATCTCATAGAATCAAGGTATTAACTGGGACATTTTATGGACAAACTACAGTATATTCTAACTCTAGGCTTAAAGGAGCTATGTTAGACTATTTGCATTGCTATAAATTAATACTGGGGAGCTGGTAACTTATAAAGAAAAGAAGTTTATTTGTCTCGTGGTTCTGCAGGTTGAGACGTTGAAGGTTCTGGCCTGGCTTCTGGTGAAGGCTTTTGTACTGGGCTCAACATGGCTCAGGAGATTGAACAGGGAGCAAGCTGACCTTGAAGGCCAGTCTTTGTGTTTGGATGAGAAGGCACCAATTCTTAAGCATTGGCATTACTTTAAGTAATGAATAATTAATATCATTTAACTAATTAAAAACTATATTTTTCATTTCCAAGTACTTTTAAGTCTTGATTTGGAGTGTGTTTGTTACTAATACCTTGAATATTTTATATTCCCTAGGAGATGCAATAACTGTCTTCTGTAATAACTTTATTAAGTCAGATTTCTTAGAAGCAGAGCCATAAACTGGGAATTGTTTTGTTCAAATGTTTTCTTTAGGGGAGTGCCCTAAGAGGAAGGGGGATGGGGAAAGCAAAATAAAGCCGGATGTGAGCAAAACAAAGACATTTCAGTCTCAGCCTACAGAATTTGGGGGATACAACTAGATGGCAGAGTTAGAGTTCCCCTTGAGGGAATGGCCCAGCCTTTTTAATTTTTTTTTTCTTTAATTTTTGAGGTGGGGATCTCACTATGTGGCTCAGGCTGTTCTCAAACTCCTGACCTCAAATGATCCTCCTGCCTCAGCCTCCCATGTGCTGGGATTACAGGTGTGAGCCACCATTCCTGGACTGGTCTGGTCTTTTTGTTCTGGAGTAAGAGAACACAGTCTCCACACAAAGGAGGGCCCTGTTGGGTGAGAGCAATTCTCAGAGAAACCAGAAGGGCTGAGCTCTTTTTAGACAACCCACTCAGAGTGGCTAGAGAACATGTGCCCTGCAAGACAGGACAGGGGCACAGACAGGGACTGTACACCCAGTACACTGGTTACCTGTGCTGATTCTTCTTTTTACTTTTCATATATATGCTGGGAAAATGGGCATATGTAACTTTTTAAGTTATGACACTTTATAATAGCTACCTATATATGTGAACTTGGGAAAGGTAAGGATTTTGAAGGATGGAATATTATTTAATTTCAAACTAATATGAAAGTAAAATTAGGTTATAATGTTTGCATTTTTTAAGAAGAGTCCCTGTTTTCATTGTGTCCTGCGCACAAAAGATGTGCCATGTACCCTTACATGGTTAGGTGGGAGCACCCCCATCCCCCTCCCTGCTCCCCAATCTTCTTCCCTAACCACCATCATGAATGGAATTGAGTTTTTCTCTCATGTAGGAGTATATTAGATCATCTTCAAGGAAGTATGTTTTCAATCCTTTAACAAATATTTATTCAGAAAATGTTATATGTAAGCCAATTACCAAATATTTTACAGAATGTGAAGGTGCCCTGTATTAAAAGAAAGAAAAAAGTCTCTCTAACTCACGTTAAAAGGAAAGATAGTTTCCTATTGGCATGAATTTTAAAAATAACAGTCTTCAATACGTATAACTTCAATGTGCCTTCTCTCTCTCTGTGTTTCTGGACAGGTATATATTTGATAAAAATTGAGTGGCAATACTTCTAATAAGTTAATAATCCAGAATATACTTGTATTAATTTTAAATTACTTCCAAGTGAAATTGCAACAAAAAGAAAATAATATCGTCTCCAGGATCCCTCAAATATTTCTACACAACTAGAAGCATGTGAAATCTAAAAGGAAAAATAGGTTATGTATTGCAATAAAAATAAATGAAATATAAATCCCAACAATGGAAAAAAAATCAAAAAGTCAGATATATGCTACAGATGGAGAACAGAACCTTTCAGAATAAGTGAAAAGAGGACTCTGAGGCAGAAGTTAATGCAAAGATGGGAATATGGTGGGCTTTAGATAAAAATGGAATTTGTTTTATTAGTAACTGTCGAATAAAGTATCTATAATTATGGGACTTAGAAATAATATATAAGATCATGCAATGCCTTGCATGTGCTACATTCTAAAATCATACATTAGCTAACTTGAATCTTTACATCCACCGTCACACTTACTGAATTCGTATTTCTGCAATTTTGCGTAATGGTGTATACCTACTAGGTTCACAGTCATGAGCTCTCATTTGTTTTCCCTACTGAAGATTGGTTGGCTGCTACTGATAAACCAGATCTTAAATGTTTCTGGATTTTAACTCTTTGGAAAACGCATTCACTTTTTCCCTCTTTTGACACTAACATTAGGTCCTCCCACCTCTGAAAGCATTGTGCTGAAGTGGCTGTCTTCAGATATTCTTCATTGTTGCTCCTGGTGAAATTGCCACTTGAAGGTCAAATTAGAGCTCATTCAACCAGAGCCACAGCCGCAGCAGTAATCAGGTTATTTCTTCCATTTGAGAATTTTCGGGGCAGCCACTTGAAGTTTATTTCATACTTTTACAAAGCATTACTGTCTATTGGTTGCGTTGTGTAATGAGTCTGAGTTTGGCTTTATAATTTTATAACTACGGAGTTTCTGGTTGTTAGCATTTAGTTTTTACCTGTGATCTCAATTTTTCTTTGTCACAAAAATATTTTTATTTTTAACATTTTTATATTAAATGTTATTGGAATCAATTTATCAACCAACTCACTGCAGATCATTTTAGTTCATGCTTCTTCCTTAATCTAAAAAATATTCCTAATGAAATCCGTCATCAGGATATGTATGCAAGTGTTCCACATATTAATGAAATAAACACTGCTCTTTTGCAAGAACTACAAGACCCTGAAAAATCATAAGCACATGAATTTGAAATAAATCAGTGTTAACGATGAAGGGGAAACTTGCTGAGTTTAATGAGCTTTTTTTTTTTTAAATTTTTCCAGGGATTTCTGTTTTCATGAAGCTGAGGAAGCTATATCAATTTTTAAAGATGAAGAATTTCATTATGAAGAGTCATTTTTTAAGAAACATAATCTTAAAATTTTTAATCTTGTGTATGTCTTACCTTTTTAAATTTTCATATGCTATATGTTTTAAGTCTTCAGTGATATTTTCGACAAATACTAATTCCATTAATAAGTGCAGAATTCACCACCAGAGAAGTAGATGTTTTTAGTAATATGGATTTCTAAATATGCAGAGATGAATAGCTTCATTTTACTTCAATGGATTGAAAGAGTGATCTCTGAAGTTTACATACGTTAAATAATTTAGTTCTGACAATAGCATTGAACATGGTTGATTAATCATAGTGCACTGCCTCAAAAGAAAAATTCATTATTTATAGTTCACAATTAAGAGGCAAAAATATTTATTTTAGAGGAGAAATAATTAAAAATCAACTTCTGGATCTCTATGTGCTATTTACTCTATCCCTCTTTGAGCCTGGCCGCAGAAATTTCATGGCTGTCCACATCAATGCTCTTCCAGCACTCTCCTGTGCATTCAACCAATCTCCCAGGTCAATCTCAAGTTTTCTGTTGAAGAAATAGAATATATTATGAAATAATAAATAGGAAAGGCTATTCTAGATAGGGTTACCATGTTCTTCTGCATTGCCTAAAGTATCAAAAATCAAATTGAGATTATATTAGGTAATTAATGACTTTCGAATCCCCAAGCCTACTATTCTTACATAACCCAAAGTACAATTATAAGAAATGCCTAACTATGTATTGAGAGTATTCCATTTCTTCACCCCTAATACTTATCCTCATGTCAACTCTTTATGATCTCTTATCTGAGCCACAGGTTTCGGACTCACTGCTTCTAGTTTCTTTTTCTTCCAGAAATACAAACATCACTATTGTATTTTATTCACTGGAGCATTTTAATAATACTCCATCATTCTTAGGATAAATATCACCCCCCTTAGAATGGAAGAATCTCTGCCATACCCATAACTTAAATCTACTACTCATGTCCCTGAACAGTGTTTAATGACTTAGTACCACAGAGCTTTTAGACCTCTCCCATATATTATCCTGTGACTTTTATTTATTTTACACTCCTATGCACTGATTTCCTCTTTCAATATATTTTGTGTATCTTGTCTGTTGCTAAGAGGCATCTTTGCCTCTAGAATTCTCCCCTCACATCCATAATGGGCCTATTTTCCCTAACTATGCCCTATCGCTTCTTATTGCTGTCTTGATACTTGTTGTATTTTAATTATTTTAAAATGTTAATTCACCCTTCACCTAGAATTATAGTCTGAAGAGCCAAAATTTTATGGTAATCACTACTTTTTATAGCTAGTTCTTCACCAGGAGTCTGATAAGCTTCACAAAGCTGCTGTGGAACCAAAACTTAACACATACGTCTTTATTGTTATTTTCAAGTCCCATCTGCTTCTTCTGTGTTTATTTTATTGTGGCTGATTGATGCCACATTTGCTTAAATTGCATGATATAAAATAAATAAGTAATTCAGGAATTACATGCTGTTATTACTGAGTAGAGTAGCTCATATTTAGCTTTAGAAATGCCATTTCATACTACCTGTTTGATATCTGCCTATTAAACTAATCAGTTTAGATTTTTGTTTCTATTTCTTTTTTCTTTCTTTCTTTCTTTTTTCTTTTCGTAGACTGTCAGCCTTAGAAGCAGGAGTGTCTTATATATTGCTTTATCTCCTATGTCTATAACTGGGCATTGTATACATTTGCTGCTAACAGATATTTGCTACATTTATTAAATCAAATAAATAGTATAACTGAAAATTGAAGAATACTAATAGCCCTGCTGTTAGAAATTCCCTTGTGATTCACAGAACTACTGTGGCTTCTGCCTCTAGTGTTCAGAGGAGGCTCTAATTCCGTATGGAAGAGAGGTCATAAGGCAACAGGGAATTCACAGATGAATCTCTCATTACATTTAGCATTGTATTTTCTTGATTCTTTTAATTTTCTCCTAATTTTCCTCAAATTACACTTGTGTTTGGTTAACTCCCATAAAGATATAGTAGAACCTCCATACTTGACCACTTCCCTCCATTGGCAACTTCCTGAAATTGACCTAAATTTCACAGATCGGACATGCACAAATGTACCTATCAGTGCGGTAGGCCTGGTTTCTTTTGTTGTGCACCTCTGTAGGTTGACCAGTTTGTTATAGCCCCTTGAGTGGTCAACTTAAAGAGGTTCTATTGTACATACTTAAGTTTTTTTCCCTTATTTTTAATAGCAATTAACTTGTAATAGGACAAAATTATTATCTGTAATAATTTTTATAGTCTTTAGATATTTTTCAGTGCAAATGAAATATTATTATCTGCTTCTGAAATTAATTCCACAGGTAAAATTTTATGAAGCATAATGTTGTGTGTTTCATTAAAATAAAGATGTGCAGCGAGATGTAGATGTAGATGTGCTGCTGCATTTTGAGCCATCTGTTAGTTTAATAACTCTACTAGAAGTACAATCTGTTCTTCTTGATATATTTTATATGACACTCTTATTGCTATTATTCCATTAGTCTGAGATGCTCACAGATATTATCTTTGTTATATTTTTACATTATTATACTGCTTAGGTAATTACAAATGCTTGATATCTGCCTTGGAAAAATTCTAAAGATTTTGAATTTTTAAGCAGATAGATGAAATAGCTATAATTTCTACAACAGCACTTGTGTCTAAAATTTACTTGTTTCCATATTTTTTATTCTATGTTGGTATACTGAGAATCATGAAATTTCGTTTTTCCTATGACAGTAATTGGAAAATATCCTGGGTAATTAACACACATAATCACTATCATACCGCAACATTCCTTAAAGAAACAGCCTAACAAGTAATTCCTCACATTCTCATTCTTCTTATTCTAGTTACAACAATCTGTTGTCTAGATCATTGTTCCACACAATTGACTTTGATTTTTTTTTTTTACTTTTGTCAAATAGGGTAAATGGAAAACATTCCTAGAAAATGGGAAAATAAAAAACAAAAAGTAAGAAAAAGGTAAGCATTGTTTAATGTATTTGTACCACTGGATTTAGGCCCAGTACCGTCCTTGGTGAACAGTACTTTCCAAGAGTCATAGGAAACCCCAAACATGATAATAGCCATCTATTACTGATTTAAAAGGATATTTATTAGATAAGTGAGTGAATCTAAACATAGTTACTATTTCTGTGTGATTTTTAAAATATATATTTAGTATGACTGTGATGTTGCAAACAATTAAACTTTTATTATAAGGGTTTATTTGGGTTAAATTTTTCTTGTAAATAAATATCCATGGACAAGACTTTTAGCCTTACATTCCATTGTCTTGTTCAGTAATTTAGCGCGTAAGACATCACAAAAAGGAACTCCCTGATTCAAACCCATAAGCAGAGCTAGCTAGATGCATGCTGGTGATGCTTGCTCTCTGACTTCCTGGAACTTCTGCCATTTTTTTTATGAAGCCAAAGTCATCATGTGTTAATCTATAACAAATTCAGGGAGTTTTGTTTGGCTGATTTAAAAGCATTTTCTTCCAAACCCCTATAAAAATAGAGAGTATAAATTGGTTAGCATGGATTGCCCATGGCAGCACATTTTTTAAATAAAAATTTTCATTGTCAATGGATTTTATGCAGTGCCTTTAGAAGTTGTTCAAATCGCCAGCAGTCAATTTAACCATGCTAATCTTTATACCTGAGGGCCTAATTCTTAGAAAAGCTTTTGGCACGTTTTCATAGATTACTCATAACAATTATATGGATGAACTGTGAATTCTAGTTGTCTGTATTATAATCACCTCATTTTATGTTTTGGAAAATGGAAAGAAAAGTCACCTTCCCCCCAATTACACACCATGTACCCACACACAAATGGCCATAATCTTTTGGAAGAAGGTTCTTTGCATCCATCCGAAGTGATTAAATATTTCTTTGTAAAGATAATATTAAAAATGGAGTGTGTATATGTTTGAAGGGAACTAGTACAGCTATAAACATGTGCTCTATTTGACCATTTTAGCCAATTGTTTACAATTTTATAAGATATACATAGTTTCCATAGCAACAACTCAGAATAAGCATGGCACAAACCTTACTTTACTCCGAGAAGAAAGCCCCTTTAACAAAGGGTGTGGCATACATTATGGAAGGAAGGCAAATTTTTATCTTACCTTAGTATTTAGAATTGTCTTCCATAAATCTATTATATTTATTGTAATATATCATTATATTGAAAAGAAAGGATAGTTTAATGGTTAAGGAGATTAATAAAAGAAAACACTATATCTAAACTACTCTACATAGGTACTCTACTACTCTTCAGAATCCTAAGAGTATGGCTCAAAGAAGTTGTTATAATCTATATGCCTGTGCTTCATTTTACCAGACACTAATTCTTATAATGGAAAATTAGATTTGCTTCAGGCTAAATCTATGATTTTATATTTTAAATATTCTTATGTTATAGGAGATGTAAAAATGGATGAATTATTTCATTCTTTAAATTTTAAATGTCCTATCAAGTGTCTATTTTGACCCAATTCAAATTATGAAAATTCAGACTAAATGCAAGACCTCATGTATGTATACCTTTAGGAAGATGAAAATATGGTGTCTCCTATTTATTTTGTTTCTTTTATGAAATGAATGGATATATTTAATGCCTTGGAGTTGTTTCTTCTTTTATTTTTTAAAACATTTTTCCTTTTGCTAATCCTCATTTGAGGTTCATACGCATTTATGTCTAAATACTTATGCATATGCTTTTGAGAGTGCATCCTTTTGGAACTGACAATTCATAAAAAATCACATCAGAAAATCATAGAATAAGTATATTTGCTTTTATATGACCTGATTGATATTTAATCCCAGATAACCTATTAGTTAATTTTCACTAACGTAAGAAAACTTAATTTAGCATCTAACATATACAAGGTATGATATTAACCAAAGATGTGTGGAGTATAATTTGTGACTATATGAATTTTATAAGAAATCAAGAAAAAAAGAGAATATATCATTTGTACATAAATAATTAAAGACTAAAATATTCCATACTGAGAACTGTATGAGGAGGATGGAGTAAATACTAATGGTTGAAAGAAAAAGGAAGATTTTTCTTTGGAAGGTGGATCATGGAAAGTTCACTGAGAGGGGTCATTTGTTCTGTGTTTACAAGAGTATGTAAGCTAAGTTTCTGGGGGTTTATATCTCTGACTAAACAATAGCACCAGTTTGTAAACTAAGAAAATGATTCCCTAAGATCATCTCTAAGCAATGAAATTCTAAAATAAAGTCTACAGCCCAAGAGGTGGGGATTTTAAGGTCCTCAGTTAACCCTAATATGAAGCTCATACTGAGAACCACAGGGGTAAACTTCCACATGGAGACTGAGGCAAGAGAATCACTTAAGCCCAAGAGTTTGAGGTTGCTGTCAGCTATGACTCCAGGGCACTCTACCCAGGGTGACATTAGTGACACTCTGTCTCGAAAAAGAAAGAAAAAGAAAAAATTCTTTTACAAGATAGACCTTAGAAGTGACTTAATTGGATGGTACAGTTTTACAGTTTGACACTTCAATGGACTGGACAGCTGACTTGGGCATTTAAAACATTCACAGCACAGTTTTCTTCAGAGTTCTTCTTTACTAAAAACTGTGAAATAGCTGTACACAGGGGACCCTCTCAGAGAGGGGACAATGATTTTTCTTTATTGAAGAGCCTCTCAGAGACGCTCCATTCTGATCAAGAGTCTCTTAGTGATTAGTTAATAGACAGCCTGCTTGTGGTGAATAGTTTCTTTTTTAACCTCTTGTGAGTGTAAGATATTCAATAAAATGCGTATCATCCAGTTCTAATACTAAAAATGGCACTCAATTTGAGTATGTGAAACATCCAAATAGATCATAATAATCCTCCATGAAGCTAACCTGATTTGGAGGGATAACAAAATATATCAGTTGAAATCAACTCATGGGCACTCATTTGCTAAGAACTCTTAATTTCTCCTAATCTCCTAAAGGCTATTGCTTTGCTTATTACTTACAAAAAATTCATTCTCCATTGTATTTACTCTTTGTTAGTAAAGTTGGTTTAGAGTAATACAACCTGATCAAACCCATAAAATGGCCATAAATTGATATCACATGTATAAGAGAAAACAATATTTGGAACACTGTATTTCCTAAATGTTTCTCACCTGAATTTAGTGATAAGTGTTTTTAATATACATAATATAATGTACAATATAACAGCCTTTTGAAAGTAATTTTGAGATAAATAAAACAGAAACCTTACATGCATATTGTTAGTGTTTTGAATTTTACTGCTAACTTTATATACACTGTGTCTTTAATTTCAGTGTTAAAAACCATGTAAAAAGATAGAATTTACAGTAAAGTTAATTGCAGAGGATATGACAGTTTGAGCATTATAGTCAAAGATCAGACACTTAGGTTTATAAAAATTGAAATTCAAAATCTTTGCTTTCTTTGACTTCTCTATCGGTGAGAGATAATTATTAGCATGAAACATTTAAGAAGAATATGCAATTTGATTGGTTCATAGATTTTTAGGATCTTTAATTTCACTTTTATCCTTACCCTTTCAAAGATTACCTTCACATTGTATAAATTTCAACAGCACATAAAAAGACAATATGTTGCTTACCTTAAAGACAATTATTTCGGTACAGCAGTGTTAAAATTTCATAGATCTAGAATCCAGTCCACCTGGTATCATTTTGAATTCAATTTCGAAAATTTGACTAATCTCACCCTGCCTAAAAAAAAACTATAAATATTGAATGGTAACTAAAAGCTCTTTGTGATGTTTCCGCCTCCTCTTCACCTCCCGCCCCCCTTCAGTTAATTTGCAACAGCTTCTACATCTGGTAGGTGACTTGATCCATGAGCCACTAAATAATTCTCAGTTCCTCAACTCCATACGGTGATTTTGGTCATCCATCATCATAGTTTGTTTTTAGCTTTATCTTCGCAAAGTATGAAGCCTTTTAAAGAATATTATCCATTTCAAAATTTTCTAACTTTATTTTCTTATTGTATAAATTTAGTTCTTTTCATTTTACAGATAATTAAATGTCAATGCTGGAGTTGAATGTCAGTTGCAGTGCACAGAAGAACAAGGAAAGGGGAGTGACTTTTGCCCTTTACATAGAAGGCTGAGTAATTTTATCTTTGTTGTACATATGGCAAAAATAAGTAACTGGATACCACAGAAGGTGAGAATGTGCTGCAAGAATCAAAAATCCATTTAGCTTTTTTTTTTCTAGAATGTATTCATCTTTAGGTGCTAGACCATTGCCAAAGATATTTTCTAAAATTATATTACACAGTCAAACTTTGAAGCAGTGGCATTAATTTATGCTCTCAGTGTACTGAGTGAATTCGTGCTTTGTCATAACCATCATAATCACAATAAATAAAGGTGTCAAGTTATCACATTGATCAAAACTGTTTTCTACAAACTGCATAATACCCAATTTTACCAAAAGTTATTTATAATACATTTGCAGTATTTAGATTAAGATGAATATTTGCAAAATACACTCATGTTTACTTATGAATTCAGTTCTTCATTCCTTTCAATGCTGGTACAACCAAAATCCAAACAGGTAAGTAATTGTATCCTTTTTCCTGAAATTCTCTTCTCTTCAATAGGCTCAAGTGTTTCAGTAACTCCAGCAATATAAATTAATTCTCAAATATCCTGCTAATTCTGGGAGAGATGAGCTTCATTATTTGATTTTAAGAACTATGATAATTTACCCACTTTTTAGGGAAAAAATGAGCTATTAAATATAACATATTAACATAGCAACTTTCTCTGATAATTCTACCAAATATTAAAGGAGGTACAGGATTCGCTTAGTGGTGAGAGTATAGTTTAATAGCAAAACTTTTAATCTTCTTGGTTTTCTTTGTGATGTGAGTCTAGATTTTTGGAGAAAGCCTCCTTTGATCTATTTCTAGCAATGAAGGCATCTAGATCAGTAGCCCTTGAAGAACACCCACATTTTTCAGATCATCAAAAGCTCTGCATCAGAGTGGTGAATGTGTCCCCTCCTGAAGAAAAAAGGGAGAGCTTACAGAGAGCACCTGATTGTAGCAGAACACAAGGACTGTGTTTGACCGTGTTTGATAAAAGGGGAAAGGCAAAAAAAGAAAGAAGTCAAATAAATAAAAATACCACCACCAAACTGCAAAGTGTTATCGACGGATGGATGCGTGCACCAAGTATTTGTTTTTCTGTGTGTGTGCAATGTTTGAGGTATCCTAAAAGGGACATAAAATGTTCATCTTTAAGCTATGTACTTTTCTGACTGCCATAAGGTTTTTCTTGTGTCACTAAATTTACTGAAAGTGTTGAAGGAAAGAAAACTTTGGGGAGCCACAGATGTTTGCAGTTTCAAATTAGCAGACTTGAACACTACTTGCAACTGATTATTTAACTCATATATGCTTTTAGTTGAAGAGTATTTCCATGTCTGCTTTAAAAAGAGATGTGTAATTTTTTCCCTATGACTTGTTTTGGGTTAAGTCAAGTAGTTATGCTCTATATTTTTATTGCTGATGTATCTTTACATTAAGAGATTTTCTCCTACACTTTTCTCCACATTTTCACTTCTCTTATCTCATTAGCAGCTTATTGTCAGTCTTAGTTAATATCATTGCTTTGGTGAAATTGTCCTAATTATCTAGTACACACAGCATATTGAATAGTTTAACATTTCAGGTCAACAGTTACAATACACATTAGCATATATGAAAACATTATCATTTTCAATAAAAAGTTAAAACCAAACCTTAAATATATTAATATTTTAGTGAAACTTATTTGAAGTATTGTCAATGATTAAGTGCAAATATTTTATATTTTCCCTGGGAACATCTTCCAGGAGCAAAAAATTACCTGTTAAAAGTAATACAAAAAACTTAGAATGAAAGGGGATAGTGCCTAATACTGACTTTTTCAGTAAGAACATTATAGAACAGAACTATTAAATATTAATTAATTTACAAAATGACTATTTCTTAACATATGCAGAATTTGATTTGAAGAATTCACATTATTAATAGCTAGCAGTTTAGTCTTACATGTTCAAGTTAATGGTTTATTCCATGACTTTCTATTTGAATTTACTGGAAACAATTGATTTGGATGAGGCAAACCAATAGGTGTTTAATAACTCTTCTCATAATCAGAGAATTGATTTCTAAGTGTTTAGTCAGAAATAAAATTCGTTTCCTTAACATATATTTTTATTTTAATGACTTTTTTATCAAACTGGGAAAAGTTCTTACAAAATAGGTAACCTTCAATATATTTCTTTATTTGAAATTTTAAACTGTGACCTTATGGACCAAAAATAATTCTAGCACTCTATTTGTGGCATCAGTGAAATGTCATACAAGAGCAGTGGGGTTGGAAACTTGAGACCTTGAGAACAGAGAAATACAACTCAGGACTCTGTGTTTGACAAAAATCCATAGGAACTGGGAGTTTCACATTTCACTCAATGCCATTATATTCAATTCAACAAAACTTTGTGAAACACTATACTGTGGGACATGCAAACGTGGCTGTCAGAGCCAACGGTTTTTGAAATGTATCTCTAGAGAATGATCCTTAAAGGGAGAGGTAGTAGGAAGTAACAGCTCATCACTGTAGTGACCACAAAAACTAGGGTACATAGAGATTCTTTCATCATGTCTTCCACAGCACTAAAATGTTGAAGAGTCTTTTCTGCATTTCTATAGCATAAAACAGGAGAAGTATTTTGAGTAAGTGGAATAGGTAGCTGCCTTCCAAAGGAAAGAAAGCAACTGAAATGTTTAAAGTAGCCAAGTGGAAGACAATAGTATGTGGAACAATGAATATCTGGATTCCGGTCTAGACTCCAAGCTTACCCCAACATTTGTCTCCTGGGCAGGTTATTTCAACCCTTTAGTCCTCACCTTTCTTATTTTAAGCTACAAAATATAAAATATTGCTGGTATTCAGCTACATCTGACTGGCAAAATATGCAGTACTGTTTGGTTCAACCTAGAAAAATGAAAGAGTTTTAAATTCAAGGTCACTTTCAAGGTGATCTTCAGGTGCTTGATGAGATAGCATTTGGAAGAGAATTGAGAGATTCTCAGGTTGAGAGATCACTGAACTCGGGTAGAGAAGGAAAAGCAGAGCTGAGCCTTAAAGTAGAAACTTAAAGTTTTGAAAAATTGGGGTTAAGTTTTGGAATTCTATAGTTTGCACACATTGGGCTATGTTATGTTTTATATTAAGGATTCATATAGAATAAAATAAGAATAACTGTACAATAACAATCCAAGTCACTTTTAAGCAGTTCAAATGAGAAGAGGAGGATCTCAAAGCTAGCAATGTCACTATATAGCATGGGATAACTTGCAGGTAAGGTTAATAGCACAGGATGTGAAGAGAGGAATAGAGCTTTTTGAGGGGAAGTAAATGTCAATTCTTACCATTTGCATATCTCATTGGGACTTTTAAAAAAATGCAAGTTCTAGTAGAGTCATTCATACAAAAATTTCATGGGAAAGGTCAGACATTCTTACAAATGGCATAAACTAAGGAAAAGTTACGTGTGTGCTGTACACACACATGTAAATTAAAAAAGGGTATTTTTCCCAATTGAATGATCTATATAAGAGCAAGCTCTAATGAGAAAACAATTAGATATTCCTTGTGTATAGCTTAAACAGTTAGTGCAATTCTTCAGTGGTAAAGAAATGTTTGCATGTCTTTTTTTTGCCTGTTTGTAATTGTATCCATATCTAAAACACCTTATTTCCTGGCAATGAGAACAAGAAGATTGGAAACAGCAGTGAATGAAACTGTACTCTCTTCTATTGCTAGAATAGAGTTGCATGTTGCCTCTATTTTAGACTGGAACAGAGGTTGCATAGAGACAGAAACACACTGAAGCACTTGCTCATGATGCTCTTGCTTACATACACATATAATGGAAAGCTTTTATCTTGAAGAAATGGAATGAAATTCCTGAATAAAAGCAAGCCATACTATTCTCCTTCTTTGGAGTTCTTATCAATCTGTTTCACTTGAAATTTGAGTTCATGAAGGCTTACATGACTGCTAAATTCAAAACTATTAAATAGATTATTATTGATTTTAAATTTCCAGGTTTCTTTATCACATAAATGAAATTAGCTGCTCAGAAGGAGTGAGATGGAGTCACAGAGAATCACAATAATAAAGGAATAAATATTAAGCAACAAATAATGTTAGATTTGAAGCAAGTCCTCTTGATAGTCACGTCAACACAATAGTAGGTAGGCTCTGTGAATTCAGAGTCTGTTCAGATCTTAAGAAAGACCTATTAGGGGCGTGCAACTTCATGCAGAAAATGAGCTGAGAAGTCTGAGATGGTTGTGTAGATCCTGAAAGTGTCTCTCACTCCTTCATCTATGTATTTATGCAGCAAATTTTATTGCATACTTACTATTAGCCAGATAATCTTCTAGGAGTTGGAGATGTAGAGGTGAATAAGAAGCTCAAAGTGTTTGTCTTTATGGTGCCTGTATTTTTAGTAAAGGGTATAGAATATAAGTAATATATATATTATATATATATTTTTTTGAGAAATTTCAAGCTGAACCAAGGAATAGCTATGCTAACAAATTAACAATTGTATGCTGAGATGAGGATAACTTGGCTTTTTAGAACATACACTATGGGGGAATTATATCACATTTAATTTCTCTTAAGTAAGAAGGTAAAGTAGACACTGTGGTCTGCTACCCAGAACTCATCTTTAGGCCTAAGGAGCTCATTATTCTAGTTGCCCAGCAGCTGATGGCTCATACCTAAGTCCTTTTTCAACAATTTTTCTTAAGAAGAACAGACCTTTTATACTCAATGTTACAGTCCCTTCACGGGGAAGCTTGTAAACAGTTGACTAGCAAAAGTGTGTGTAAATGGCTTTACTTCGTTGCCTTAATTGGGGCAACCCTGAGTTTGCATCCGTTACAGAGGGCCCTTTAGATTGGCAAAGTGCTTGTGAGACTGCACTGCAGTTCACCTGTCCCTCTGCCCAACCCTCCTTCCTTTTCCTTTACTCCCTTACACATGTCAATTCATGGAGAACATCTACTGAAAAAATACCATGATCTATTTGCCCATCTACGTCCTTTAGATAATTGGTAGATCTCGGGGGAAATACTTAGGGAGGAACCAGAATTTGAAAAAAAAATTTGTTTAAGTGCAAAGTTTTTCATTTGAAAACATGAGCCCCACTTTTAATCTTGGTTCCACTGTTTACTGAGAAGTTAGTCATCACCCAACACTGATTCAAGTGATGGCCATTCCAAAAAGAACAAATACTACCCAAATTTCAAAAGGAAAATATTTAATAGTTGTATGGTAAATAAATAACTACAGTTATTAGTTCAAAATGGAAACAAATTTTATTTAGATAAGTAGTTTTTAATTTAGTCTTGTTTTACTTTTTTTTTTTTATTGCTTGGAATTCATTGAAGGTACAAAGAATTAGGTTATAGTGATTGCATTTGTTAGGCAAAGTTCCTTTTATAATTGTGTCCTGCCCCCAAGAGGTGTGCCATACACCATGACCCCCTTCCCCCTCTTGTCCCCTCTCTCCACTCCCTCTTCTACCCCCACCTTAGATCATCTACTGACTTCATAATAGAACTGAGACATTGGATTCTTGCTTCTCCATTCTTATGATGCTTTACTAAGAAGAATGTATTCCAACTCAATCCAGGTTAATACAAAAGATGTAAAGTCTTATTTTCTAATGGCAGAATGGTCTTCCATGGTATACATATACCACAGAATATATGTTAATCCATTGTTAACATGTTAATATTGTTAATGTATTCATGTGTTGGTGGGCATTTAGGCTGTTTCCACATTTTGGCCATTAACTGAGATAAGGAGTCTAGTGCGAATTTCTTTATGATAAAATTATTTTCTTTTCCCTTCTGGGCAGATGCCTAGTAATGGGATTGCAGGATCAAATGGGAGGTGTACTTTGAGTTCCATGAGGATCCTCTATACTGGCAACATTAATTCTACCTCAATGAGTTATAAAATATAAAATAACATAACTCAAACATTCACTAGTTAACGCTGAGAACTTTTATTTTTTTGGAGACAGAGTTTCACTATGTCACCTTCAGTAGAGTGTGTGGCATCACAGCTCACAGCAAACTCAAACTCTTGGGCTGTTGTTTAGCTGCTCCAGGCTGGGTTCGAACCCACCAACTTTGGTGTATGTGGCTGGCGTTGTAACCACTGTGCTACACGTGCTGAGTCAACACTGAGCACAATTTTAAAATATGTTTTTATAATTTAAAATTAATCTAGGTATTATAAATATTGAAAATACAAATATTTATTACCGTTTCAAATAATGCATGATAGCTGATGTTAAGAGCTTCTTGTGTTGTCAGGCTCTTTCAAGAAGTGACATTCACCAATGAGCATGTACAGTTGTAAGAAGGAAAATGTTTGTCTCTGCAGATTTTAGTGTTTTCTAAGTACTTCATGGTGTTCCAAATAAAATGGCTTGTCAACAGATTGTTCAAAATATCATCTGAGAAGTCAAAAAAGGGAGTTGCTAACATTATTTCATAAAATAAAATGTTTATATTAGCTAATTTGGAAACTAGGAATATGCTTAATGCACTCAAGGAAAACACTGGGCTGAGCTAGCTTCAACATACACGTAAACAAAGCCTTCTCTGGAACCCGCCACAGAGAGATGGTCCATCCTTCATTTTCCTTCCTTCCATGATTTGCAAAGTGTTTGTGAGGTGCCATGAGCTAAGATAGCCACTAGAGACATTATAAGGAAAAAAGGTTATTTTTGTGAACTTTCAAGAGCTTACCGGGAAAGACAGATAACTTTCAGTGAGTAAAGCTTGTGGAAGCATAAGCAAACTCTCTAGACGTCCAGCAGGGCTGGATAAGCTGTAACCTGAATTATGAGTAGGAAGACAGTCAGAAAAGACTGGGATAGCCAGTGTGTATGTTTGTTTGAGGACAGCAGATGTGGCAAAAAGAGATCTTCCATGTAAATGCAACATGAAGTGTTGGACTCAAAAGATCATCCTTTGTTTTCACAACTGGGCAGGGTTAACATTGTAAACTGTGAAAAACTGTGATCTTTGTGCACTATATACAAATTAAAAATTTATTCCAAGAAGCATTGATCATAAACCTTGGAGGAAAGAGTAGATCCATTAAGATAGAAACCAGTAAAAGGATGTTTAAAATTTTCCAATAAATATGGGGAGTCTCATTAGTCTAAACTTAGCTTAGACCACAAATACACTGTAAATAAGCAAGACTCCTCTCGCGGATCTGAAGTGAATCAATGCCTTTCTCTCCTTGTTTCAAGGCCATTAAAACCTTGACCTCAATACGTTTTCAACAGTTACACACTACAGAAGGGTGAGAGAGTAAAGGCTTCACATAAATGCCAAGTGAATCTGAAGAAGAAAAGGCTATTTGCTCTCACGTACCAGGAAGAAAAGGGAATTCAAGAGAGATAAAGCTAGATTTACAAAAGCTGTTGAAGGGTGTTCTTAAGAGAAAAGTGAGGGACTATGTAGTGAGAAAAAAAATGCTAGGAAATTAACCATCTTGACTAAGAGGTGGAAGGTGGCAAACATTGGCTAAAGATTGACCCATGGTTTGAAAATAGAGGATAAAGTCAATGGGGTGCCTTGACCTACAGACAAACAGAAAGGATGAAGGGATGTGGAGTCAGACTTGAACAAGAGAAACTGATAGACGTGTTAGGAGGGTGAGGATGATCACAGCCTGATAGCACATGGACATCTTGAAGATTCTAGATTTGGAATCTATTTTTTAGTACATTTCAAAGGAAAATTTGATAAGAGATTTGATGAGACACAACTTTAAGTAGTTGGACATAGTTCATTGGACATAGTTCACTGTATTTGACACTTGGACTTTATCTTTATTTAAAAATGACTTTAAATGGGCAGTGCCTGTGGCTCAGCAAGTAGGGCACTGGCCCCATATACCGAGGGTGACAGATTTGAACTCGACCATAGCCAAATTGCAACAACAACAACAACAACAAACAAAATGTACTCTATACATTACTATAGAGTATAATGTACTCTATACTATAAAGGGCAATTGCTAACCATGGGAATATACTGCAATGTCGTGGTTGAGCTGACATTGAACATAGTACATTGTATATGGAGAAAGAGCAATATCAATTTGCTGAAGGGATGACTCTAGGATTGGACTTTACAGTTCTTATATTCTAATGGTGAAGAAAAGGTGAATATAAGAAAATAGGCCAATCAAAAAAAATATATCTTGTACTATGCTTTTGAAGGAGAAATACTAAGAATTAATATTGAGATTAATATTTATCCATTTTTTACAAAAGAGTATATGAGGGATGACTTCTTGAAGCAATTGCATTTAAAATGAGATTAAAGGAAGAGAGAGGAGAGGCAGCCATCAGAAGATGCTGTTCCTTAGAGGTGACAGATTCAACAATTTCAAGGAATTGAGAAAAACCATGGCTGGAATATCCTGAATAAAGAAAAAGGAGACAGGCATTAATCTAGAAGAAGGATCACTTAAGGATGAGCCTTAGAAAGAATTTTGAATTTCATTCTTTCTGCCGCAGAAAACTATGGGAGGGATTTAAGCAGAGAAGTAACATCATCCTGTTTATGTTTAAAAGATCTCCCTTTCTGGGTGAGTGGTGAGAGTCCATGGAACTGTTTGGGGCATAGTTCTAAGAGTCTGGAGAAAAGAGTTTTAAAGCTGAGAAGGAGCCAGTGTAGGCGATAAAACAGAAAGTAGCATGGTGAACACCAGTGAAGGAAGGGATATCGAAGAAGACAGTGGTCAACTGAAGCCCTCCTTTTCTATTTTGTAATTTAAATATTTTATTAATATTCAATACATATCTAAGAGGCACAATGCATGGCTCTTCAACAGTACAATTCATTTATGACGATATAATTACAGGATTTCAGATCATAATCACGGAGCTAAGGAGCAAAGCCTGTTGCATATAGATGGACATAACATAAAGCCTAAGAGTTTGAGCAATTGTTTAAGAACTACATTCATTTAATAAAAAGTCTCCATGCCTCAATGTCTTACTATAAACAGTTTATGATTCTTTGAATTGAGTTTTTTTCAAAATCACTATATTCTATAACATGGAGGATTGATAACAGCTAAAGTCAGCAATGGAAACCTGTGAAAGCTAAAACCAGCTGAAGTCCTTCTCATCCCTTAGAAACGGAGATCCAGCCTTCCCTCTTCTGTCTCTCTTACTGAACGGGGCTCTTCCAGAAAGGATTCTCCGTCTCTGTGGGACTGCCTCCCTTTCAGTCAATCAATTAGAGGTAAAAGGTGCTCCATTTGCCATCACCTAAGCCATACGATCCACCTATTTTTCTCTTCATTTCTTCAGCCAAATGATATCTTCTTATCTAAAAAGAAAAAAAAAATCTTAGCAGCTTGGTCATTTAATTTGAGATTGTTCTGTCTTAGTTACTCTGTTGCCTTTGTTTCAAATGGCAGCATTCTCTGTAAATCAGATAAAGAGCTGTATCATTATGCAATCATGCTTGAAAGCTCCATAATTGTAGCTTTTCTACCCAAGTCACTGAAATAAAACATCCATTTCTACACTAAATGTTAATAATTTATTTCCAGTTGTATTTATCATACTATTTACTTAGGTGATAAAACTTCCAACCTTCCTTAGGGGTCACTTGATGCTGTAAAGAACCATTTTCTAAAATAACACTTATTTTCACAAAAGACAATGAAAACTGTACAGATTAGATGTTATTCTTATTTATTACTGCTTCTCCATTTTCCCCCTAGGAATTTAAAAGATTGCTATCACTGCTTTTGTTTTAAATATAGTAAATGCAGCTGAAGAAAAAATAAGTCACATTTAATGTAGAGCTAATTAATTTAATGTTCTGATTTGCAGTTAATATTTGTGTAAAATGAACAAGGATTAAAAAAGAATAATATGCAATATGAAAATAGTTAGCAGGAATAGTTTAGTGCTAAGCTTCTCTTTCTGTGCTTTACTTCCTATTCTTGTCCTGGAGGTATGCAAAACATAATGGTAGTTATTTATAACTAGAAACTTTTGTGATTACAAATGACAGGAGCCAAATCAAATAGAATAAGGAAATTAAGGTAGAATTTATGGGAGAATCCATAGAGTCTAGTTTCAGGCCAGGCGGTGTCAAAAGGTTGTTACATCATTAATGCTCATACTTGCCTTCCCTATTTCTTCCTTGGTTTTGCGTGAAACTGGCCCTAAATAATGCCATTGATTCCCTTAAGATATTAGTATGCCTAAAAGAAACTTCAAGATGACATGTTAAGCTTAGAGTGACCAGAATTTTTTTTTAAGTCCTAAAATTGGCCTGGTTTGTATTATATGTTTCGCTAGTCCTAAACTAACAGCTGTGGCCACGTTCATCTGTTACTGTGATTGGTCAAGGCGAGTTTCAGAACCACGTGTGGAGGTGGTAACTGTCAGCAGAGTCAACATGGATCACGTGGACTTAGAACGTAGGAGTAATGTTTCTGTACTAAGCTGGGTTATTCTTGCCGAAAAAAGATTGAATGAGAGATAGGAGGCCAGACCTAGAGAGGGACATTCCGACTTCCCTGTTCCTTAGTATTTCTATTCCTGTAACTTTCTTTTCTGCCTGAATTCATCTTTCTTGGACATGATCGCAATATTTTATTACCCAGAAGAGTAATGAATGGTAAATATTGAATATCTAAACATAACCTGCTATCTTTTCAAACTTTTCATCTTCAACATACCTGCTTACATTATTCCATCATTTTCTGTCCCCCTTCACCAGCTCCATTTGACCTGTTATACATTTCTTGGAAACTAATTTCTGTACTTCTAAACTGATATCATTGGGAATTTTTGTCCTTTTTTTCTCCGTTCTTACACAATTCCTACCTTGAAAAATCTCAAATCAGCGTAATGACATTGGCCTTTTCTGGTTCTCATCCTGGTTTCCAATGATTACTTAGCTAAAAAAAATGTAGACTAGGACTGCTGATGCTCCTACATATCCATGCCAGCCAGCTTTATTTGGCTCTCTTTCTGTGTGAATTTCATTTTTAAACTTTTGTTTAAAAGATATTCTAAATAATTTCCTTCATCTTCAAGCCTTCTATGTGAGCATGCATCTTTGATTAAATCCCATTATCTCTACACAACTTACCTAACTCAGGCTCCCTCAGTCTTTTTTTGACTCACTAATAAAGCGTCTTCAGCAAAAAAAAAATGCGTTTTCACAGTTTCCAGAGATTGATTCCAAAAAAAATAATTTTTCTTTTTTGGTTCTCAGTCACAATTTTCTTATTTCCTAAGATCAATTATCTTCTTTAAGTCTCCAAATCCACCTTCTTCTCTTATTTCCATTATAATTCCAATGTAATCAGTCAATAATCAGTATCTCAACTTACATAGTTGTTAGTAATTTATACTTGTTTTCAGTATTTTTTTTACTGAAGCTACTATTTCAGTTCTCCCCAAAAATGTTTAATGACCCTAGAATTTTCCAAAATGCAAAATTCAAAACACTAATGATGATGTAATTTCTCCATACCAATTACATATAGCATCAAATGACACTTACTAATTATATATCTCTAATGCACACTGCCTCTATCTTATCTTCTCAAATATGTGATATAACTTATTTTTTGATATACATGTATTTATGTCAAAATAAGTCATAGATCTTCCATAGGACTTTTTCAGGACCTTTTCAATGGTTCTATGTTAGAGGGAGGGTGGCTGATTATGGGCTATTTCATGGAGAAACTTCACTTAGTGAGAGTAGCGCAGAGCAACATGGGAAGGGAGATCAGTTATTGGAACCTTAGCAGTTCCAGTAAGAGTTAATGAAGATTTTAATGAAGAAATTTATAAAGAATTAATTTATAAGGATATAATAATATCACTGTTATGGTCACTTTTTCCACTTTGTTTTGCATTTCTTATAGGACTGGTCCTAAACCCCTTCATTGTCAAACAAAGGATTCTTTGGTCTGCCTTTTACCTAACCCACCACTCCTTTCATAGATTTAAAGCACTTTATGTTTATACACTGAAGAACTGTTTGTACATTCATATTACATCAAACTCTCAATGCTAATATTCCTTCATTTTGTGCAAAAATAACCTGCTGTACATTCATGGGACATTCTGTGCCTTTGCATATTTTTCTATTTCTGACCAATTGCCTAGAAACTTCTGATTTTTCCTTCACATACCCTTCACTTGTGAATTATTTCCCTACCCTTCCAGGTAGGTAGCAAGTGGTACATCTTTGATATTTTCCCCAAATATTTGTCTTATTGAAATTTCAGCTGAATTTATGTAGGATTTTCTAGTAAGAAACAAAGCACTCTTTCATAGGATGGCAATGGAGTGGGCACAGTAACATGGACACATTTACCTAGTCTCCCAGAAATCTCAAGAAAGTGGCCATGGAAAATGTTGGTTTAGGGATCATTTTAACATTAAAATGGAGCATCTAAAGTGCTGACTCATTCTAGGAACTCACCATGACTTTGGAGAAATGACTTCATGTCTATAGCAAACAAAAGAGCTCTGAGGCAGACCTAGTCCCATCTTCTCCTGCCTTAAAGCAAGAACCGACCATCCCCTGTAAAGAATGAAGATGTCAGAAATGCATTTCTAATTGTAATTATGTCATGAACATGTGGTCCAATTCTGGCCATGTTATTAAAAAAGATAATTTATTGAAAGAATTGTTGAAAAGGTTTCTTCCCTAATAAAAGGACACATAAGAGGCAAAGGTCTTCATCTTCAACCACATGTAGTCTTATTTATTTGTGATGTTGAAATTGCTGCAACCATCTTCCAACAACATATTTATGACAAGGCAAATAGCAAAGAACCTCTTCTGAGAATAAGAGGCAGGTAAGTGAACTGGGTCTTGACTCCCTGAAGGCTGCTTTTAACAGTTGAATCTGCAGTCTTCTTGTCGGGTGATAATTATTTATGGCTTAAACTACTTATAGCTGTAGTCACGTCCTACTAAATGAGGATAAGTTCTGAGAAATGCATTGTTAGTTGATTTCATTTTTGTGTTAATATCACAAAATACACCTACACAAGCCCAGATGGTCCAGGCCACTACACACCTAGTCTAGATGATACAGCCTACTTCTTCTAGGCTACAAATCTTTACATCATGTTAATGAATACTGTAGGCAATTGTCACACAGGGGCAAATATTTGTGTCTTAAAACGTATCTAAATAGAAAAGGTACAGTAAAAATATGATATAAATATAAAAAGTGGTACACCATACAGGACATTTACCATGAGGGAGTTTGAATAATTGGAAGTTCTGGGTGAGACAGTGGGTGTGGGGTGAGTGAACACGAACTTTTATTTTCTAAGATAACAATGCCTTTTTATGAAATATACTCTGAAGAACCTAGCTGAGACTGTTTTACACTTAATTTTTTTTAATAAGTAAAACAAATACACTCAAAAATAACAATGAAAATTACATCATAAATGCATAATCCAGAAATGTATATATTATCTTTATCAAGTATTATGTACTGTCATAATTATCTGTGACTTACATTTGTACAACTGAAAAGTGGGTAGGTTTGTTTATATCAGCATCACCACCAATGTGTGAGCAACATCTCACAGTACAACACCAGAGTGGCTACAGCATCACCAGGTGACAGGGCTTTGTCAGCTCCAGTACAGTCTTGGGAACCACTGTCCTACATGTGGTCCATCATTGACCAAAATCTCATTGAGTGGTGCATGAATGATGGGAGCTTCTGAACCAATAAGAGCCGTAAGCCACAATGTTGAACTCGTAGGCCTGTGAAGTATGCATGGACCAAAGCTGGTAATAACCCTGATGGAAAGAGTTGCTCATCCCCTTCCACCCTATCCTGGGGTCTGAACAATTTAGTAGGATCAGTTTTCTAGTCTTTATGGCTCCATCACATTGTATTCCTCCATCATTGAAATTCACCAAGCAGTAAGAAAAGATGATGTGAGGGCAAACAAAAAGCCCAGTATCAGCAGCAAAACAGTGAGGCAATATTAACAGCAGGTAGCAGGGACCTCATTAATCTGAACAGTCTTTTCATTTTAACTATAATTACCAACTCTGATTATTGAATCAAATAAATTTGTATGCTAAATTGAACCTCATGGAAGACAGAAAGACATTAGTTATAAGTAAATAATAAAGCATTCTTATTGAGGACTTATTATATGGTAAGCTTTGCACTAGTTACTATGGATACACAAGTAACCAAGATAGGCAAATCCCATTCCTGTGCTCTCAGAAGTCCTATTTTAGACCAGTTGGTTTGTGACTCTAGAAGTGAGAGAGAGATAATGACCATGGGAAAAAAAACACAAGCACAACAGGTTATTTTTATTTTTTTATTTTTTTTGTAGAAACAGAGTCTCACTTTATCACCCTCAGTAGAGTGCAGTGGGGTCACACAGCTCACAGCAACCTCCAACTCCTGGGCTTAGGCAATTCTGTAGCCTCAGCCTCCTGAGTAGCTGGGACTACAGGCGCCCACCACAACTGGTTATTTTTCTGTTTTGCAGTTCGGCTGAGGCCAGGTTTGAACCCGCCACCTTCGGTATATGGGGCCAGCACCCTACTCCCTGAGCCACAGGAGCCACCCAACAGGTTATGATTTTAAGGAAAGCAAAACAAGGCAAAGGCATAGAGAGGGTGGAATAGTAGAAAAGATACAGTGAAGTGTTATGTAGATGGTCGAAGAAAGCATCTCTGCTGATGTGATATTTGAGTTAAGAACTAATAAGGAACAAAATACAAAAACACACAGGGAAAGGAATTCCAGACCAGGAAAAGAGTACATGCCAAAATCTTATGATGGGATTTTCTCAAAGTATTACAGGGATGGAAAGTAGTTCAAGGTGGTCAAATGTCGTGGATTAAAAGAAAAGTGTATTTCATGACATTATAAAAGTAATATGGGCCATAATTTGAAGTCTCATAAAGCTAAGTCATAATGAGTAGTTCCAATTTGATTCTAATCCATGGCATGCCAGTGCAGAAGCAAGAGATGATATAGCAGAAATATTCCAAGTTAGGCTCAAAAACTTCCCTTTGGCTGCTCTACCGAAAAGAGACTTTGCAGCTACTTTTGTGAATATGGAACACAAAAATGGAAGCACTTAAGAAACATTGCAGGAGTCCAGTGGAGAAATGATGTTGGTTTGTACCTAGGTAATCAGTAGTGTAAATATTAGGAAGTTGCTGGATAACTGAAAATAAAGCTGAGAGAACAGCTGAATAAGAGAGTCTACGTTGATTCCTGAAGTTTTGAAAAAATGTGACATGCTCAAAATGGATACATCAAGAGTTCTGTTTTGATATACTAAATTTGAAATACCTATCAGATATATGGGATGAGAAGATACCAATTACATATTAAAATCTAGTCTTCAAACGTGAGGTTATGTTAGGTATGTTTAGATGCAAATTTGAAGTTGTCAGCTCAAGAATAAATGCACTTTCTTAGAAAATATCTTAGAAAGCTTAGCAACTTGTAAAATTTAGTTCTAAGCTTCTTCTTCCCACTCTATAATTTGTTTGGCCTTAGACGCATCTGCATAAACAACAATTTATTGAACTCCAAAGTGAATTTGTAAACAATGATTATGGATTAAAGCACAGAATTATGACTAAAAATACTAGGACTCTAAATATGGTGATTGCTAAAAGATATTCAAAAAGTAATTTCACTATGAACATTTACTTAATTTGTAGGACTGTAAAAATAACAACAAAAAGGTGAATTATTTTAGTTATAGATGTATATTTCCAGAGACAAAGAACATTATCTTTTATTTTGTTTCATATTATCTAAAGGTCTGTATTTCTTCAGTCTATAAATGTAAGCAATATAATATTTCCCATCACTAATGAAGCTTGAAATTATGGTGGCTGCTTGTGTATCGGCATCATGATGATGTCAGCAGTTCCTATGAAAAATGAAAGATACCCAAGACAACTTCTATATCCACAAAAAATAGTCAGCTTTCCATATTTGAAATTGGCTGACTGCATACAATAATACATAGTGCAGGAAAACAAAACACATTTTTCCCTAGGCTTTGCAAAACCAATAACTAGTTTGTTGATAAAGAATCCTGTAAAGCTGTGCACTCAATAATACATTTACATTTAACTCCAAGGTTTTTATTGTAAAATTTAATATTGGGTCTATATGTCAGTATAGAGTTAGGTAATTACTGGCATTTAATAAATCTCATTTCTAACCATTAATGGTTTTTTTCAACAAAAATTACATGATATTCAATTTATTCCATTATTCTATATTTCATTCTTAAAGATGCATGTGGTAAGTGGAGCTCAACAAAATGTACATTATGACCAAACAATGAAAATACTTATATATGTACATTATCACAATTTTAAAGATTAACCAGGTATTTTGAACTCAAGAAAATTTGTGTTTAACATATATTGAATAAATAAACTTCCATTATTTTTTCCTAATTTTTAAAGTAAACTTTAGTGAAGGTAAGACTCCTTTTCAATTGTTTTATAAAAATGTAATTCTCTAAGTGGAAAAATACCCAGATCTATTAAAAGGCTCATTAGTAATGACGATTGTATGGAGGCTGGTCTTCAAACTGTGGAATATGTACAAGGGAACCCTGAGGGTATAAAAGTTGATAATTAACCATTGTTAAGAGAAAATGAAGTACCTGTAGAACAAAGTATTTCTTTTTACACAAAATCATAAAATGATTTCCAATGGAGCTTGAGTAACTACTCTGTATTGTAGCAGACATTTATCCAGTAAATCAGTAAATGTGAATTTAAATTTTGGGAAACATCCAAAAGATGAAGAGCCAGGACTGTGCATAAGCAGACAGAGCACTTCATCAGATAAGAGGTGTGACTCTGAGGGGGTTAAATTTGGCTCCAGTTTTGAAGATAACTTAAGACCCTCAATACTTTGTAGGCATATTGAGATGTCCTTTCTGATACTACATTTTAATCTAATTACTTTGAAGCAGTACTTATATTAATTTTAAAAATCTCTCCATTTCTCTCTCTATTAAATCAGCAATGTATAATGTGAGAAAAAAACTTATTGCTTAGCATTTTAGAATATCATTTTCTGCTCATAATAATTTTCTAGTTCCCTGGACAATGTGGTGTCCAAGAAACCTCTGAGATCCTCCAATGGTCCTACTTGAAAGTTAATCCAACAGTAAAGTCACATACGCAGTTAATCTAACACGTATAATGGTCTGACAAGTTAGGGAACTTTGCACTTACAATGGCAACAATGTACAAACAACCTGGTAAGATTCCATAACCTTGACATAATTCACAGTTGTGTCCATGGCGGCATGTGGTGGTGTCCTGCTGAGTGGCATTCGTTACTGTTGCACGTCTTTTTGTGTGCGGTGGCCAGCATGTTAGAGCTTGAATTAGAGCAAGGAACCAACATTCATAAATTTCTTGTTAAATCCACAAGAGTTGAAGTGAAAGCAGGGACATGCTAGTCCAAGTTGATGAGGATAATGCCATGAAGGAAATGGCAGGGTTCAAATAGATTAAACATTTTTCTGAGTGGAGCGGCACTAATGAAGTGAGATCAGGACATCTAGTAATGAGCAGAACTGATGAATACATTGCAAAAATTCATTGTGTCAAAACTGTATGAGAAGCAAAGCAGACTTAATAAATATTGATAGAGAAATAGTTAGGAAAATCTTAACTGAAAATCTTGGCATGAGAAACGTGTAGCTTTTGCATCAGGACAACACACCAGCTCACAGAGCACCACTCTGAGGGAGTTTTTAGCCAGTAAACAAATAACTATATTGGAATTCTCCCTGCTCACCTGATCACTCACCAGAGACTCTTTTCTTTATCTAGAGAGAAAGGAAATATAGAAAAGAAGACATTTTGATGACATTCAGGACATCAAATTAATACAATGACAGCTTTGATGGCTATTCCAAAAAAAAGAATTCCAAAATGCCTTTGAAGAGTGGACCATTGGAGGTGTCTGTGCACAGCCCCCTGCGGAGAGGACTTTACAGGTGAGGTAGCTTTATTCAGCATTGGGCATGTAGTGCTTTTTGTAGGATGAGTCCAGGAACTTGATTGTCAGAACTTTGTACAAAAACACTTTAAGTTTTAGATTATAGAATATTCCTTTTCTTAAGCTGTGACAATTATCCTATGACAGAAGTTTCAAAAGAATAGTTATTGTAGCTTAAAGACATTTTACAAATTTTCTAGCAGCGGGTGAAACACACGTTTTAGAAATGCTAGAGGGAAATTAATGGTTTTTAGATGAAACCCGTTAGCATGTTAGCACTAACATGTTTGTAAAGAGAAAAAAATCTGAGAGGTTTTTAAGCCTGCTAGAGAAAGAGAGCAATCCGTGGGCACTTCACCACTTGTCCTTTTCTCTCTTCAGGGGATCTTTCTTCACTGTTCTTGGCTTCTTGTCTGGTTAGATTGAGTTCTGCATATTCCTCGACCTTGAGTCACTAACTAGTCACTGCAGACTCTATTAGAATTTAATATCTCTGTTTTGCCTGGTTTGGTAGCTCCCCAATAACATCCAGCAGTACTTTCAAATGTTTGGCTTACTTTGGGGGCCCTTTTTCCTTTCCTCTCCTACTGCTTCTCTATACCTGGATGATAGAGAATAGACTTTGCTCTTAACTTAAAATTTTCTCTCTGCTTCTTCATGCTAGCTATTTAGCAGATGTTTAATGCATTCTTTTGGTTTGGGTTGAATTAGTCCCATATGAAAGTGTCAGAAAAGCATGCATGTGTTACAGAGCAGAGCCTGGTGAGCGTTCTTATGACCAGTCTTCCCAGTCTCTCCAAATGCAGGTTGTCCAAAGTGACTGTTCCACGACTCAGTGGCCAAAGTGGACTTAAAATGATATGTTGTTATATAATTATCTTTCTCATGAAAGATTGGCTTTATTTGTTACTAAATTTTTCATCAGTTTTTAGATTAAGCAGAAACACTGTTTTAGTACAGATTTTGTAAAGCAGTTAACAGCATTTCTTTCATGAATGAGGAAGTGTTTAATTTCCTTAAATGCTACTTTGTTAATTCATGTTTTTCATGTGGTGCTGTCTTCCCTATGAAATTGTCACTCAGAACATTTAATTATAATATTTGTTTGTATCACTGAAAGAACAAATCTCAATTTAATTGCACCCTTTAAACAGTGGAGATTATACCAATTACCTCTCAATTGCGTACGCGGTCTTAAGTCCTTAAGTCTTGCCATCTAAACCAAATCTTGAAGCTCAAACCGTTACTTCCCTTTCTTTGAACAGTAAAATAACAATAAATTCTAAGAGTAAGAAGAATGACAGTTATGGAGTTGATTAGACATCTTCTTTATATATACGTGCATATACATATTTCAGATTAATGTGGAGGTACAATATTTAGGTTACATTGATTGCATTTCTAAGGTAAAGCTCAAGTTGTAATTGAGCTTCACCCAGGTGCTAAATACCATCACACCCCACGATGTGCACATCAGGTGAGACCCTGCCAATCACTCTCCCTCTTCACTTTTTTCTCCTCTTCTCTCCCTTTTATGATTAGATATCTTCTTATGTCCCTTAATCAAAGCAAAAGTACTTCTTTTAAAGGTTAATTGAAATTAATCTTCAATTCCTTTCAATATCCTGTTATTCCATATTGATAATGAAATTTCTAGCCCCATCACTATTCAAACACAATTCAATTATGTCCATTTTTTTGTTTGTTTTCAGTATGATTTTTTACATATTTTACCAATTTGGTTTTCACTATTCACATTCAATGTATTTCTTCTCTCTGTGACTATTATTTAATGTTAGTATTTTTATTTTTTTAAATAGTCTGAATTTCTCATTATCTATTGTATATAATGTACGTTTTTCCATAGTGGCTTTATAAAATTGTCATATTGACTACATTTTGAACTGCTGTCTTATTTGATCCAACTTATATCCTTAATGAGGTTTTTTTCTTTTTCCCCTAAAAAAGTAACCTAGATTCCTCCTGCACAAGTTTAAAGAAATTATTTACCACCCACTGTAATTATATCTCCCCGGATATGTAATTTTGAATATAATGTGAGTTACAAGGTGAGGCTCCCTCTCTCCTGGAACGCTGCAGTAGTGGGTAGGGCATACGCCTCACTGCAGGTACCTTCTCCAATTAGACCCGTACAGGATGGGAGGCAGGTCACTCATCAGAGCACTCAGCATTGCATAAGGTCTTGTGGTGCTAGAAATGCAGCGTGAGCATGTTATGCAGAAAATGGGTATACTTAACTTAATTTGAATTATCCATTTACTTTCGTTTTCATAAGTGTCCTTTTAGCTAATAGCAGGTTTTGATATACTTTGTGTGAGTGACTCCCATCATTCACTTCAACAGCAACGGATCTATCATATAGCCTCAAAGATTTATATTTAAACCTTAAGGAAGACATTTGGTTATTCAGCATGTTTAGAGAGGGTTTTATTAAAATCCACCATAGCCAAGGTCATTTATGATTAATGGTGTAACAAGAAGCACAATGTGAATGTTTCTGAGCCTTCTGCTACCCCATGTGCCATTCTGAGAACACGATGAGCATCTCTTTACCTTCTTTCGATTGCTGACCTGTTCTGCCTTCTATTCTCTAAGGAAATCCTGATGCTGTACGTATTCATCATGCCTTAAAGGTCTAACTGGAAATGGGATAATGATTCTCCTTCACCCTCTCTCACATTAATGCTCAATACCTAGATTTTACAACAACAGAAACAACAGCAGAAAGGGAAAAAAGCCAACACAAGAAGTACTTGTTTCTTATGTCAGGAGTTGATGACTGCTTTTTATGTTGCATTGCATTGTTTTTCTATATGCTGTAGTGATACATCTATACAACTTGTATCATATTTTTCATTTGCAATCCTTGGGAGAGAAAGGAGGCAGTCAATGGCACATGAGTAAACTAGCTCAATGGAAAACTAGCTCTCAGGACAGAGAGACAGTCAGGCATTAAGTGTTAACCTGTAAAATCTGATAGATAAAGATCAGGGAAAAGGACAACCGGGTTAGAAAAGGGCTACCTTCTTTAATTGAAGCTAGCAACTCATTACTGCTATGATTAAGGTGCCTCCCAGAAGTCATTAATAAATGTAAATTAAGAAGGAAATTTTAAAATTTTAATATGAAAAGGGAGTATGTTGAAATGAAAAAGAATGATATAATAACAGGTACAAACTTGATGATGATGATCAGCAAAGAGCCTGGGGGGTGGGGCAGGAGTTGAGAGAGAGGAACATATTAGTATTTCTCTGGCACAGCCCTAGGATGAGTGTCCTTTAAGTCTGCAAAATCAGAAGTATCCCAAAATTCGTAGCCTGTAATTCATTGGGCTACCACAGTTGACAAGGTATGCTCATGAAATTTCTCAGTTCTCATAATGTCCTTCTGTATTTACCGAGCAACTCTGTTTTGGGGAAAGATGTATTGAAATAGCTTATCTAAAAATGCTAGCGACCAATTTTGCCTTTTTAAAAAATATGTTTAACGTGACCAATTAATCACTGATTTTCAGCTTTACAAATCTGCCTCCTGAATAAATGAATACATGCTTCTTTGTAATTAATTTTTTTTATCAGGACCCAACCAAAGAGACTAAATAGTGAGTTCAGGTGGAAAACTCAAATTTCTCTCTGCTCTGTTAATATTAACTCCATACTTGGAAGCATTAGGCTCTCGAATGTCTCAATTATTTTACATTTTTATTATTTCTAAGTAGTTTTTCACCTCAAAAGATGTTATAAATTAATAGCAAGGAGAAGAGCAACAATACTTTAAATTAATGAAAAGTTATATGACAGCAGGAAATTGTGGTTGGTCATGTAAGTAACATTAAGAAACAGAATAACACCAAATCCCTAACTGCAAACATGTGCACTGCTGCAAAAATCTAAACATATAACCTTCTTAAAACAACCTAAGAATGACAACTTTTGGAGCTCTGGAAGGTGACGTCACAAAATGGAAGAAAAGTAGAAAAAAGTAAACTCTTCTTCTTCAGAAGAAGAAAAATAAAGACCACCCCGATTATTGTATAACAGAAAAGGCAAAAGTTAGAGAAATTAGCGTTCTTAAGAAAATGTTCCCCAGAGGTTGCTAAACCTTTTGTTGCTTCCTCTGCTCTCAGCATCCATCAGGAGCCGTGACCGTTTCCTTCATGGATTTGCATTGGGTTTTTAGGCAACATCTACAGTGTATACTTCACAATATAAATAATTTATTGTACTCATGGATATATCTGCAGAATCTATTCAATTAAAAATAGCATAGAGCTCCATAAATATTTTTGAATAAAAGGTTGAATGAATTTAGTCACTATCCTAAAGCCAATATCTTCCCTCTTAGCTCTTTGCATCCTCTAAGGAAGGTTAAAAGAAGGATGTAAACATGGGTTTGCAAAGGAATTGAGAAGGGACATCCTGGCATTTTAGAAAGTAAATGGTCATTGTTTTCCCATTATTTTCTCTCCCCTTAAACCTTAGTTGTTCCAAAACAGGTAAGCCAAATTAGGCTATTCAGTAGCACCACTTTATAGATGTATCTTTAATACTGCATTTGCAGTAAATGAGCTAGGATAAAATTGTGGACTAGAACGACATAACTTACAAGGTACTACTGTTTTGAAAGGAAAAAGAAAGCAAGAGACACAAAAATACACCTGTACGATTTTACGGATATTGCTGTTTTTTTGTTTTCTAGCTGCTTGACATGGAACAGGTTATTAGTTTCTATACACACATAGTTTCATCACCTGTAAATTCAGGATGTGAATATTATCTGTTGCCCATTGTAGTCAAGCATATTAAATGAAATGAATTCAATGCATATAAGCCATATTACACAAGGTATGGCACAGAGTAAGAGGGTAATATACATATTCACTCCTAGAATTATTGTTCCCATTTATTTTACAGAATAAGAGCAGGTGGGAAAAGAGATGACCTGCACTCTAGGTACTTATGTGAACTACTCTGCTTTCCCTAACTACACATGCATTATCTTTTATTCAGAAATAAAGCTATTTTAACTTTGTGAAAAAGGGCCACATTTTGTGAGATATGCTTTTGAATATTGCTTAATTATCCTAGTTTTCTTGAATCAAGACTGACTTTTTTTTCAACCATAGCCACTACACTAAAAGTTTAAGCTTTCGCTATATAAAACTTGTTACCCTCAGTCTCCTCTGTCTTATTAGTGTTATCATCTGAACTTACTTTTCAAAACATTTAAGCTTATCAAATTTCTGCTGAAAACTTTTGCCAGTATGTAATGAAAATTCTATAGACCACTCTTTACTCATCTGTCCTGTATTATTGCTAAACATAATAATTATGAAATTCATGCCTGATATCATTTTTTATAAAATTATGAACTATTAGAGAGGAAATGGTTGACTAAGTTATTTTAAATTATTGAAGTTATATACTGAGAATAATTGCAGGACTTTCGGGGGGCGAGGGCTGATCATTGTTCATTTTTGTATTTTTGACCTCTAGCATTGTGCCTGATCAACTCAGTATCGAAATAGAATTGGTCAAGACAGTTCTAATACCTACAGTTTTTTAAAAACAAAATAACATTTGATGATTCAAACAAAAAATCAAAAGTGAAGTAGCTTGTTCATTTCAAAATAATGACAACAACACAAACCATGTTTAAACATACTAATTGGGCTAAAGATTAAAGGTAGAACATAAGTTAACAAAAGAAAAGCAAAACTCCATGTGAAAAAAAAAATAAACTCCTTGTAACTCAGTTTTATTTTCACCATTCAAGGGTCTACAGCACTAAATAATTAATACTTTTTTTTCTAAAAGTGTTTAAAACTATATTCTCTATAGTGTTATCATTTTTTTGGCAAAAAATATCATAAGGTAACACACACTTGTAGGTTGAGTCAGGAAATGATGGAATAACTAGATTTGTACAAAATTCTGAAATTATGCTTCCAATTGTGGCTATTTACTCAGGATGGGACTTCTAAGTTATTAAGAATTCACAACATAGTTTTAAGGGCTTGTACGTCTGGGCAGCATACAGAAAAGGGAAAAGGAGACCTCCTCCTCATCAGGATGATAGCTCCTTTTATGCCAACAATAGCAAACAACAAGGCACTGGCCAATTTATAAATGCTGTGAAAACTCTCTAACTAGCAGCATTGTTTCTTCATGATAAATTCACTTTATTGTTCCTACATGAGCTTGGAAACATTACCAAACTCAAAAGGAACATGGGTGGAAGGATCACTCCTGAGAGCTTTCACCTATTTCCTGTTGCTAAGGAAACCACTTCCTTTGTACATGTTCAGAATAGCAGTTTCCTTTGAATCCTGTCTTTAAAGCTCTATTTTTTAAAGCAAATATATAGACATATAACCCATATTTTGATACATGTATCACTTTATTGTTTCATTCTAGTATGGAGTGAAGAAGTTTCATCCAATTAAAGGTAACATACACTTGCAGATAAAAATATTGTGGACAGAAAATTCCTTCTTGTTATATATTTTGTAAAATCTACAGTGCTTTCCAACCCACAAAAGAGTCAGTAAATCGGAGCTACACCTATGATTTGTGAATATGTCTCTCTCAACGTTGGCAGAAATATTTTACAACTTTGGATATTTGGTGAGATTGGAAACAATCATGTTTAATTGTTTTGTGATGACAAGTTATTATACATTCAATTAATTGGCTTAGCACTCCCTTTTTGAGATTGTAGGGGGAAAATAACAATTTTTTTCTTCAATACAGGTTCCATGTTGGAAAGAACTCCACTAATAAATAAATAAATAAAAATTAACAAGAGAAAAAAAAAGTATTCAAATATATACACACACCCAAGGAGTGAGTTGTTCTCAAAGAGATGTCTTTGAATTCCAGCTTATACAGCACCTTCAACATAGAATAGTAAATTTTTAGAGAAGTGATAAGACAAAGGAAAAGAACTTTAAGGCTATATGGGTACACTTGTGGGAAGATAAAATAAATGGAAGATTAAGGCTAGTTAGTAAAATTTGGGAATGCAGATTCCTCTGATAGATTTCTCTAGGCCTGTAAGTGGCCAAAATTCTCTTCACCGGTTAACCCTTATTTTCCCTATAGAAGGAGTGTGTGGGGGGTGTACCTTTTATTTTTGTAAATCTATGTTGTACATTAGGGCAAAGAGAGGGAGGTCAGAGAACTTTAATGACCTACTTCTTCATTGTGCTAAGCCCAATAATCCATGTTTTGAGGTGGCATATTCTGGTCTCCCACAAGATAATATCTGTTTTGTTTTCATTTTAAAATATTGTTGAAATACCCCAAATTTGTTTGTTAAAACATTTTGTGAAAGCTTTAGCTCAAATGGAAAAATTCAAAAAGATGAGAATTGGAGTTCCCTTGTGCTACACTGATTACTATGCATATTCACTGGCCATTAACAATAGCATGGGTGGACAGTGGCCATGAATACTAGCTGATTTCATAATGTGACTTGTAAATGCTATAATTACGTACTGTAATTCACAGTATGCAAATGAGAATCATTTTGTGCCCAGTCCACAGTTTTATTGCAACATTTTCATTAATGTCCTATTTATTCGGGATCTCTCAAAGAATTCTTTTGAGCACCCATCATGATAGTTTTAATTATACTCTTTATATCTCTTCAAAATGTTTTAGACCTGCCATATGTTTTGATGTTGCTGGTGCCCTGATACCACAGACCACAAAGCTAAAACACATCCCCACAATGCTAAAATGGTTTTGATTACTGTATCTATAAAATCATTTCTTCAATGTTTAAGTCTATTCAGGGATTATGGCACATGCTAAAAAAATTTGTTTCCAATTTTAAAGTAAAGTATACTCCTGTGAATTATGTTGACTTATTTAATTGACTTCTACAATTCTGTATTATTATGCACACTTATTTGACTTGCTTATTATGTTTAACAGCTACTGATATAAGGCCAAATTTCCTGCAGAGACAATGCTGTTTTATGTACAAAGATAAAATTATAAAGCCTAAACATGCTCTAATTTCAAGGAGAGTATTTCACTGATAAGAATAAGAATGCACAATAATTTTGTCAACTCACTGCTATTCTCACATTAGCTGTTCAATAAAGATATTTGTTCAGTGATGTTAAGCATTAATTTTAAAGAAATAAAATTGTATACATAGTCTCACCTACTATAATTTGGGGGCATATTTAAAGGTTCACACTTTCACTTCTTGGCAACTGGTTTACATAACTGGTTTAAAGTTTAAATTTTCAGGATGTTCTATTCCTTAGAGACTCATATTTATTCTTATTTTACTAGTCAGTGGTGTATTGGCACTTTGACTTTAAAAACAAAACAACTGCTTTGGTTCATCAGCTTTCTATTTTGCCTCTAGTAGTATAATATTTGATATCTTTTGTTGGCTTATTGCACTTTAATTAGCACAATGCTGTGCGAATTTAGTATGTAGCGTGCTGCTAAGCTACACTTAATTGAAATCTTTCTCTTGTGTCAGTGATCATTAGATCATCCGGATGCTGGACCTGCTCTTCTTATGGAGTATATGGTAATGTTGCATTAGTCCCTCGAAGCTGAGGATTTTGATTAGTAGAATTAGCTGAGCTCTTAGCTCTAGTATCTCCAAATGCATGTTACAAATTACCTGCTTAACTCGATACTGTAAATACACAGACACTCACATACCACTTTCTTATATAAAGTGAACATTTTCAGTGAAAAATTATTACTTTTCATTCATTTCGATTAAATGTCACAGCTTCAAAATGTTTGATAAAATATTACTTTCCATTTTGAGCCCAATGGGACAAAGTTTTAAAAGTAAGGGAAATATATGAAACCATCTTTCCTTTCTATTCTCCTCTCTGTTGACTCTGTTGACTGTATGAATGTTTACATAACACATTCTAAGGTGCTTCTTCCTTTAAAGGATTTCTCTATTCTTTTTCTAACACAATAGTTCATACTATTTTTAAGGGTCTTCAGAAGGCTTTTATAGAGTGATTGTGGTTTAAACATTTCTTACAATTATATCAAAAGTTAAATAATCAAGTAAAGGAATTATAGATTATTATGCAACCTTAAAGAAAGATGGTGACTTTACCTCTTTCATATTTATCTGAATGGAGCTGGAACTCATTATTCTTAGCAAAGCATCTCAAGAAAAAGTATCCAATGTATACTGCCTTACTATGAAGCTAATTTATAGCTTTCATATGAAGGTTATAATCCAATTATAGCACAAGAAGATGGAGAAGGAGGGAAGGAGAGGGAGAGGGTGGGTATTGGAGAGAGAAAGGATAAATGGTGGGATCACACTTATGGTGCTTCTTAGAAGGGAGAGGTGAAACCTACTAAATGCAGAATACAAATGTTTTCACACAATAAATGAGAAAATCCCATGAAGATTAGGTTGAACAGTTGGATGAAAATATTTCGGAATGTATATGAAGCTTGCACACTGTACCCCATGATTGCACTGATGTACACAGCTATGATTTAATAAAAAATAGAAATTAAAAAAAGGTCAATAATTAAAGGTAGAGACTAAACATCTTAATGGACATGTAGAATTCCCTTTTCAAACTAAGAATTTTATCAAGAAGAGTGTATTCAAATAGTGGAAAGGAAAAATAAGTGTACATCATGTACATTAAAGATGGCATGTACAAAAGTAGTCATGAAACAGACAGCCATTCATTACTGGGGTCTTACTGAATGGGATAGTATAGACATTGTTGAGTGATGCTTTATTATACAAAAACAGATAGAAAAATACTGACAGCATGGGAGAAAATATCAATACTAGAAATTAAATTTTCATCTTTTCAATGAAACCTAAACTTGTGAATACATAATCTTTTAAATTCTGAAGAACCTCAGTTTGTCATAAAATAGCTGGACCATACCCATGACCTGCAAGGCTGCTAATAGGTTCAGAAGGTCTGGCAGTGCTGGACTCTGGGTAGGGTATAGGGTTGGAATTCAAAGGTAGAAGTGGTAGAGGGAAACCATGCAATAAGAAGGATGGAAATAAGTCTACTTAATGATAAATATGTTCATCTGTGATGAAAGTAACTGTAGGCTGATTTTCTTCCTCTTACTGATAATCTATATTGTTCAAAGTTTCTTTAGATGGGTATCTTCTAGATACTGTTTTATTCTTTTTTTTATCTGAAAAGTCTTCTATAAAAAAAAGAGTGATTAGTCTCTCAATGAATAGTCTCTATATTTCACTCTTACCATCTTGGTAAATTGAGCTTATCAGGTTTATCAACCAGCAAATAATACATATACTAGCTAAAGTTTTAGTTTAATATTGCCTATAGATGATGTTAGTTAAAATATGGCAGTTTTAAATTCAATCTTATGTTTTAATTGAGTGTTTTGTAAATATGTGGTGTGGGAATGAACATTGCCTAAGTCAACATGTTTAGTTGTCTTATCTACCAATATAGTGATCTAAAACCACATGCTACACCATATACCATAGTGATGGTCCCATAAAGGTTATTATTCTTTTGGTCACTGTATACCATAGTGATGGTCCCATAAAGGTTATTATTGAGCTAAAACATCCCTATTTCCTAGTGACTTAGCCATGTTAACATCATAGCATTACTGATATGTATGCAGGGATGCTGATGTAAGGAAATCTACTGTACTGTAAGTTGCATAAAAATATAGCACATACAATTATGAACATAATACTTCATAATAATAATAAATGACTGCTACTAATTTATATATATATTTTTAAATGTATTATACTATTTTCGTATTATTTTATAGCATTCTCTTTTTCCTTATTAAAAAAAATAAGTTGTAGGCTCGGCTCCCATAGCTCAGTAGTTAAGGGCACCAGCCACATGCACCTGGGGTGGCGGGTTTGAAACCAGCCCTGGCCTACTAAACAACAATGACAATTGCAACAAAAAATAGCCAGACATTGTGGCGGGCACCTGTACTCCTAGCTACTTGGGAGTCTGAGGCAAGAGAATCATTTTAGCCCAAGAATTTGAGTTTGCTGTGAGCTGTAACACCACAGCACTGTACTGAGGGTAAAATAGTGAGACTCTGAAAGCAAGTGCAGGCTTATCTTTCAGTAGATATTCTAGAAGAAGATATTGCTGTTATAAGTGATAACAGCTCCATGTGTGTTATTGTCCCTGAAGACTTTCCGGTGAGAAAAGATGAGAAGGTAGAAGACAAATGATATCAATGGTCCTGACCTTGTGCTGGCCCACAGTAAGATGAGAGCTTTTGTCTTAGTTTTAAACTGTTTTAAACAATTTTTTAAAAACCCTAAAAATTAAAAGAAACTCATAATAATAATGTTAAATAATATAAAGAAAGAAAATCTTTTGTAAAACTGTACAATGTGTTGGTGTTTTAATCTCAGTGTCACTACAGGAGTCAAAACATTAACAAGTCTAAAACTTATGAAATAAAAAGTTGCAGTAAATTAAGATGAATTTATTATTGGAGAATTAATTTTTTTATTGAATCATAACTGTGTACATTAGTTCAATCATGGAGTACAGTGTATGGGCTTCATATACAATCTGAGATAATTTCATCTGCCTGTTTGACATAACATTCGTGAGATTTTCTCATTTACTGTGTGAAAACATTTGTGTTCTGCATTTAGTAGTTTTCTCCTGACCCTTCAAAGATGCAACTCAAGTGTGATCTCACCCTTTATCCTCTCTCCCCCCACCCTCTCCCTCTCCTTCCCACCCTCTCCCCTTTCCCCATCTTCTTGTGCAATAACTGGGTTGTAACCTTCTCATGAAAGATATAGATTTGCTTCATATTAGGGCTATATACATTGGACACTTTTTCTTCCATTCTTGAGATACTTTGCTAAGGAGAATGTGTTCCATCTCCATCCATGTAAATATGAAAGAGGTAAAGTCACCATCTTTCTTTAAGGCTGCATAGTGTTCCATGGTATACAAGTACCACTATTTATTAATCCATTCGTGGATCAATGGGCACTTGGGCTTCTTCCATGACTTAGCAATTATGAATTGGGCTGCAATAAACAATCTGGTACAGATATCTTTGTTGTAATGTGATTTTTGGTCCTCTGGGTATATACCAAGTA